>JAVJIF010033789.1:0-143448 GCA_038442645.1 Agave tequilana
AACCCATCGTCTGAGCCCTACCAGACGACTATTTACGGGTTCAATGCAAAAGCTCCGCCCGATGGGGAGATCAAGCTCAAATGCCAGATCGGGAGCCTCAAGTCGGAAGTGACGTGTTACGTCATTGACGCGGACACTTCCTACAACCTGTTGCTGGGACGACCATGGATTTCACCGCAATTCCATCGTTCCCTTACTCTCCACCAAGTCATTGAATACATTGACGAGAGTGGACAGGTCCGACGTTGATTGCCGAAAGGCATCCGTTTAAAGGGGTTGAAAATTATTTCACGGACTCCCTCTTATATCAGGATCCGGAGGAGACTAATGTAAACCCCACAACCAGAGGAGCCAGACTCTGGTAATGAAGTGACATTGAGCTGAGAAAGAAGAGTGCCTGTGGGAGTTGGAACCACTTGTAAAGAGCACTAATAAGCTCGATGTTGATACCACCGACGATGCGGGGTTGGTTGGTACATTAATGAAGATTTAGATTTTGCGTATTTTCCTGTGTATGTTTCGATTCAATACCGTCGGATACCACTACCGACGTGTACGATGACCTCTGGTCGGCAATAGATGCTTGACATCTTTGCATGTACGGTGAAATCATCCTTCGGGACATACCACAGATAATGGTGACGCGCAAAGAGTCTGTATTCATGGTTCCAGCAGACGAAAGGCCAAAGGACAATACTTTTTGGGCGAATCGCATCTGAACCAATGCCCACGAAGAATCGGAAGGTGAGATGAATCCCCTCAGTTCGATCATTATGAACGGAAAACGCTCAAGATGATGAAGCGCATGGGGTATGATCTAACCAACAGGCCTGGGTTGAACTTCGGAAAAGGAAGAAGAACACTGCTTCGATCCTTTGTACCGAAAGGGAAAAACCCCTGATTTATCATCAGACGCGCCGGGGGTGGGCTGATATATCAACCCCAGTGCCATCAGCCTCTGATTCGGAGAGACTGTCAAGTCATGACTGCTCATCAGACACGTCGTCGTGGGAATCAGATGTCAGTGTCGGCAACATCTTCAAAGGGCTTTCAGTAAACATGGTTTCGACAAGCCATATGGAGGATGAAGATGAAGAAATGATCCAATCTGATAAGACCCTTGGATCAGACATTTGAATGCTCTTTGGGACATCCGCTTTGAACAGCGTGAGCCACCCACAGAAGACAGGTTGTTCAAGTCAACCTAGGAGATGAAGCCAATCCTAAACCATCTTCATAAGTGACGGCCTGTCACCTTCGGAGAAGAAGGATTTAATATCTCTTGTACAAGAGTATATAGATGTCTTCGCCTGGAATTATGAGGACATGCTGGACTTGATCCTCAAGTGGGCTATGCATCGCCTCAACATCAATCCGGACATGAAGCCTGTTAAACAACAGCAGCGACGGTTCTGTCCAGAGATAATGGAGGCCATTCAATCAGAAGTTAGAAAGCTCATCGATTCCGGCTTCATCGGGAAGGAACAACATCCCTACTGGGTAGCCAACCGTCCCCGTCGCAAGAAGAACGGGAAGATCCGGATCTGCATCGACTTCCGTGATCTAAACGAGGCCTGCCCCAAAGACGAATTCCCATTGCCAATCACAGATGTCATGATTGACAATACTTGTGGATTCGAGCGAATGTCCTTTATGGACGGGTTCTCAGGATATAATCAAATCAAGATGTATCCCGATGACGAAAAGCACACCTCCTTCAGGACACCTCTAGGGGTATATTGCTACACCGTCATGCCCTTCGGTCTGAAAAATGCGGGGGCAACCTACCAAAGGGCCATGAATGCCATTTTCCATCGGCAGATACGCAAAACGGTGGAATGTTATGTCGACGACATCGCGGTGAAAGCCGCACTAAAGATGATCACATAGCAGACCTGAGGGTGGTCTTCGACATCATGCGGGCTTCATCAATTGAAGATGAACCCCACCAAGTCCTTCCTGGGGGTAGCCAGTGGCAAATTCCTAGGGTTTGTTTGACTTCCACAGGAATCCATTTGGATCCGGAGAAGTCCGTGCTATCCAAGAGATGCAAACCCCCAGAAGCCTCAAGGAGCTCAGAGGATTACAAGGACGATTGGCATACATCCGAGATTCATTTCAAATCTCTCCGGGAGATGCCAACCCTTCGCTAAGCTCATGAAGAAGGGCGTTTCGTTCATTTGGGACGACGCTTGCCAGCAAGCATTGAGGAGATCAAGCACTACCTCACCACCAACCACCAGTCCTGGCGGCTCCGGTATCCGGAAAGCCTTTCCTGTGTACGTACGTCCGATCAATGGATCATTCTTTGGGAGCTCTACTAGCTCAGAATGATGACCAGGGGCGAGAACAAGCAATCTACTACCTAAGTAGAACGATGATCGGAGCCGAACATCGGTATAACCCGATCGAGAAGGAATGTTTGGCACTGGTGTTCGCCATTCAGAAAATGCGACACTATCTGGTGGGCCAAACCATAAATGTCATATCCAAAGTCAACCCCCTGAGGTTACTTATGACAAAGCCTTCTTCACTAAATGGCCGGTGGCAAAATGGCCATATTGCTATCACAATATGAGATGCATTTCTGCCACAAAAGGCTATTAAGGGACAAGCGGTGACGGACTTCTTAGCTGAACACCCAGATCCCAGGACAGCCAAACTCTACGAGGATCTCCCAGATGAGGTCGCCGAAGTCTGCCTAGCTCAGACACCGTTCGAAAGTCAAGTATGGCAACTTTTCTTCGACAGTGCATCAAGGGCAAGCCCGAAGGGACACACAGTAGCGGGGGTAGGAGTGGTACTCGTCTCCCCACAAAATTACGTGATTTCCCCGAGCTATCTCGTTAACCGAGCCCTGTTCCAACAATGTGGCGGAATACAACGCTCTTTTGATTGGGATGCAATTCGCCGATGAGATGGCGTTAAAAAATCTCGAGGCATACGGTGATTCTAAACTCATCGTCAGCCAAGTTCGCGGAGAGTATGAGGTCAGGCATGAAGATCTAGTACCCTACTACAACGCGACAATCCACATGGCCGAGAGGTTTTCAAACTTCTACATCGACCATGTACCGCGCAAGCAAAATGCGCATGCAGATGCACTTGCATCCCTTGTTGCCTCCTTAGCTCTTCCAGCGGAGCAATGGAGAAGGTATTCGTCTATAGCCACGACCTATACTGCCCAAAAAGTCCCCTCGGAGACTACCAGAGGTCAACGGGAGATCGTCGCGGTAAGGAAACACTTGAAGTGTCAACCGATCCAGAGCTTAAAGACTGGCGATTCCCCTACATTGATTTTGTCTTGTACGGCATCTTGCCCGAAGACACCCAGGGAGGCGGCTGCCATCCGAAGGAAAGCCTCCAAATTCTACTACAATGCGATTTCGCGAACATTGTATCGTAGATCGCATGACGGGATCCTGCTCCGGTGCCTCTCATCAAAAGAAGCCCACGAAGTGTTGAAAGAAGCCACGATGGTACGTGTGGAGCTCATCAACCTGGCCCGAAGCTGGCAAACCGACTCCAAAGATTGGGTTACTACTGGCCCAAGATGGTTGCCGATGCTGTTGCCTATGCCAAAGATGTCACGCCTGTCAAATACATGGCGATTTCATCCATCAAGCACCAGGATACCTCCACTCTACGACCTCTACCTGGCCGTTTGAAATTAGGGGATGGACGTGGTTGGTCCTATCAGCCCACCATCATCAAAGGGACATCGGTTCATCCTAGCGATAACCGATTACTTCTCAAAGTGGGCCGAAGCTATCCCTTTGAAAGAGGTGAAATCTTCTAACGTGATCAAGTTCGTGAAACATCACGTTATTTACCGGTTCGGTGTGCCTCGGCGGATTGTCCATGACAATGGACCCCAGTTCATCAGCCAGGCTTTTCAGAGATTCTGCGCCAAGTTCAGAATCCAGAGGTTGTCATCAACGGCATACTATCCGCCCGCTAACGGCCTCGCAGAAGCTTTCAATAAGACTATTGGCAAGCTTCTCAAGAAATTCGTCTCGAAAAGTCAACGAGACTGGGACGATAAGTTGGGCGAATGCTTATGGGCCTATCGCACGACTGTGCGAACCCCAACTAAAGCCACGCCATTTTCCTTGGTGTACGGATGCGAAGCCGTCCTTCCACTGGAAATCCAAATTCCATCTCTTCGCGTCGCCTTGACAGCGGAAATGACAACAGAGGAGAAGCATCGACAGCGACTCCAAGAATTGGAAGCCTTGGACGACAAGCGTCTGCAGGCCCAACAACAAATCGAGCTTTACCAAGCTCGTATCACCAGAGCCTTCAACAAGAAAGTCAAATCCCGAACTTTCAAGAAAGGCGACCTCGTCTTAGCCGTCCGAAGACCCATGGTCATGACGCACAAGACGAAAGGAAAATTCCAACCCAAATGGGAAGGACCGTTTGTAGTAGAGTCAGTCTACTCAAATGGATCGTATCGCCTCATAACCTCAAATGGCGATACACTCATGATGCCAATCATTGGCAAATTCCTGAAGAAATACTATCCCTAGATGGCATCTTTCCACCGATCAAGTTAAAAATACACCTTGATCGGAAACATCCAACGCCTCCGACGGCTAAAGATAGAGGAAAATGTTGGCTTTTAAGTCCAACATAAGTCTTCGACAACTCATCATGCTGAGGGGAATAGCATGACTAGCCAACTCAAACGGTAGTTGGTAAAGGCATGACAAACCCGTTGACAGCTGAGGATTTGCTAAAAATCCTAAGGGACACGTTCCCATTTGATCGACGCCTCCGACGGCTAAGGATAGAGGAAAATTGGCTTTTAAGTCCAACATAAGTCTTCGACAACTCATCATGCTGAGGGGAATAGCATGGCTAGCCCAACTCAAACGGTAGTTGGTAAAGGCATCTCAAATCCGTTGATAGCTGAGGGTTTGCTAAAAATCCTAAGTGGACTTGATTCCACTCTTTCCTCCAAAAACCCTTACCAATTCTCATCCATAGAATGGTAGGGACCACAAAGTGCAATCATTACTACGTTAACACTATACCTCTGGTAATGAATACCCTTTGCCGGGTATAAACTTTGCTTGTTAACTCTGCATAGAGTAACAAACTCTCAAATTTGCCAAGTTAACACTATACCTCTGGCATTTCAAATTCCACTTGTCAATTCTCATCAATAGAATGACAGGTCCTCAAAATTGCTCTTATCACGAGCCAATTCTTGTCAAGTTAACATTACACCTCTGACAAACTACTGTTCAAGTTAACATTACACCTCTAAGCAGTACATCGAGTGCCTGTCAAGTTAATATCACACCTCTGATAGTCACCTTTCTTCAGACTTCCGTATCGAAGCGAAACGGACGATGCCAAGTTAACACTACACTTCTAGCATCCGAGTCATTGCTAAGTTCAACAATACACCTATGGCTATGACCTTTCCTCGACTCTTTAAGCCGAGACGACTAATGCCAAGTTCAACATTACACCTCTAGCATTACTATCACTGTTAAGTTAAACATCACACCTATGACAGTGACACCCTCAGTTTTCCCAAATAAAACTGAGATGCTGATGAGTTAGGTTAATATCACACCTCTAACTCACATCCTTGTCAAGTTAACATTACACTTCTGACAAGACTACTTCTAAACCGTTAAGTTAATATCACACCTCTAACGGTAAAAATCTTACTAGATTCCCCTCGAGTCTAGTTTCATTTGATATTCTCCCCAACCGAGTATCAAATTCATTTTGGAGGCAGCAGTGTTGGTTAACATTACACCAATAAACAATGCTTCCATCAAAATCCCAGCTGATCTTAAATCAAGTTAATCCCAAATCCTTGATAAAAGTTCACCTTCTCTGGGGGTACACACTCTACTTGTCACTTTTCTTTTATAAAGTGGCGGGTCCACCAAAATCATTCTTTTTTCTCTAAAACAAAACATTCAAGACACAGAAAGAGGCAAAAAGAAAAGTGTCACTTTTATTCATATCCAAACACATGAAAGTGATACAAAACGCTCTCTTATACAATAAGATTGAGTGTTACAATTAAGGAGTACAAAGAAGTCCCTCTCTCTCTCTGAGGCCGTACTCACTCCTTGAAGCCGCATCTGATCCTAAGTGCATGATGTCTGAAGAAGTGGCGACTGTTGGAATCGGTTGCACTTTGATGCACGACGCCAACTTCGAAAGCGCCCTAGCTGACTAAGCCAAGAGCAATGGTGTTCTTGAGGTCCGGTGGCAACAGAAGGTCCTGCAACCCTTCGTTCAGGCGCGTCTCTTTCCCTAGCAGACCATCCAAAAACATGGAGTCACTCCTGGGGTGAGAGAGGAAGTTTAGGAGTCATCACAAAGGATGCTACCCTCCACTAGGTCCAGCGGCAGCAGAAAGTCCTGCATTCATCACCATCCCTTTCCCAGCAGGCCATCCAACGGAATGTCCTTGATGTCACTTCTGGGGTAGGGAGAGGAAGAGGATCTCATCCGCCGCCGCAACCGCCGGACCCACCCTCGCCGATACTCAGCCTATCCGTCTCTTGCACCAGATCTGAAGAGACCTTGGCGAGGGTTGGGTCCTCGTCAGAGATGTAATATACTCTCTTATAGGTGACGAGGACCATAATATATTCTCTCATAGGTGAACGTTGAACGAGTTCGCCGACCGAAGTATTCTTCCAAGGGCCCAGCAAGCCTGCAAGGAACAAAAAGAGAGAATTAGAATAATCTGCAACTTAGTGTAAACAGAGAAAAAACTAAGTCAGCAGAGGCAAACGGGCGAGAATGATCCACGCAGTCAGCCAAACGCGGGAATGATCCATGCAGTCTGCCAAGACGCAGGAATGACACGCGCAGCAAGCCAAAACTGTTGCGTCAGCAGAGACAAACGCGAATCAAAACGCGGTCCCATTCTGTGCCTAGGTCAAAGAGCACAAACGCCGAAAAGGCACAGACGCCGAAAATTGCCATCTCCATGAACAGGAGTTGCAAGGTGCGGGTCTGAAATCTTTTTGGAATTCGTCCAAGGCATTGGCTATGAAACGCGCTAAGGCATTAGCCATAAAACGCGCCAACGCCAAGTGCCAAAGATTCCTGCACGCGCGTCCGGAGAAGTTCAGGTCCATGGTACAAATTCCAGAAGGAGTGCACCAATGCAGACTTCATGAGGGGGTCCAGATGACATGAAGCCAAGGTACAGGCCATAGTAAATCTAAATGTCATGGTGAAACGAGCGGCATACCCGTGGAGACCTCAGTCAAGAGTTGTACTCTCTGCACCAGGACGCAAACGCGGTCACAAGGCAAAGAGTTGTTTTCTCCTAAAGAGACCAAACAGGAGCTTAAAAGCCCTGGGTCATCTTCAGAGCCTTCCTCATCCATGGAGACAATTCGCTGAGGAAGATGAAGGTTCTCAAAGCGTCTCTCTTTCAAAAAACAAAATAGTCCAAAGGCAGGATTGAAGGGAGAAAGGGCGCCCTATTTATAGGCAGCTCCTGATAACAGCGGTTAATGGCCCCGTAATCTGAACCGCCGGCATTAATAACTGCACAACTGCCAAGATCCAATAAAGGCCGGACGCGTGTAACGCTGCTTCGAGAACCGCCGCTGGCGCTGATCTCCAACCGCCCGCACTAGTTTCTCGTTTAAGAGAATCAATACTCAAGCCCATCAGCAGCCGACGCGTGGACAACTGCTTCGGGAAACAAAGCGAAAAATCCGCATCTGATATTTAAAGATCACACCAAATCCCTATGACAGGCTGTATGTAACGCCTGGGAGTTTACACCCAGACGCGGATTGAAGAACTATCCACACATCCGCGTCCCAGAAAGATGCCCGCTCGAGTCAAAGTCGCGTCCCCTCAGAGAGCACTTAATCCATTTTTGAATTAAGGGAAAGGCACAAGGCTGCGTCTCCCGCGTCTGCCTGATCCGCTTCCTTCTTCGCAGAAGCAGATCCGCGTTATTCAGAGCCGCGTCTCCCTGAACGAATGCCGCGTCTCATGAAACAATGATGGCCGCGTCTCCCTATGGATTGATGCTGCGTCTTGTCAAAAGGACTTAGTCCTGCCTAAGTTCTCATGAACTAAGAACCGCGTCTCACCCTGTGATTGACGCTGCGTTCGGAGGCCGCGTTTTCACTCTATGCTGCGTCTATGCTGCGTCTCACCAAGAAGACTTAGAGCCGACGCCTCGTCTCATTGAAAGAACTTAGTCTTACCTAAGTCTAGCATTCACAGCCAGGTGGATTCATCCACAGCAACGCAGAGAAGAAGGGATAAAAAAATTTTTTCATACTTTTATTTCAAAAATGATAAAAGTAGATACAAACACTCTTGGTGAGCAGAGTGTCCTCTTCTTTAAAAAAAAAAGAGAGGGGAAAAAGAAAAGAAGGCTAAACGTCCTGGCTCGCCAAGGAACGGATTTGTTCCCTGAGATGATGCATCTTGATCTGACGCGCCTTCTCAGCCTCCACCATGGCTTGGACCCGCAGCTCCTCTTCAGATAGGAAGGGTTTTTGCAGCCAGCTGCGTTCGCAGAGATTCCACCCTGGAAGAGTGTAGAGACAGACTCTCTTCAGCTCGCGCCTTAGCAGCTTGTTGCTCCTCAAGCTCCTCTTTGATGGTAACGAGCTTCTTCTCATTGAACGCAAGCACAGCTTTCGCCTTGGCAATGGTGTCCCGAGCCTTGGCAATGGTGTCACGAGCACTGATGATGACTTGCTCAGTGCTCTGCATGGTAAGCTCGGATTCCCTGGAATTGGCAGTTAGTCTTTGACATTCAGCCTGGGAATACTCAAGGCTGCGGGCCTCTGCAGCAATTTGTGCCTCCGCCTCCTGTCGCTCTTGTTCTTGAGTAGCTAGGAGCCTAGTCAGGGTGGCCTGGGCCTCACTAAAAGAGCCAGCATCTTCCAAGGACTCCAGCTCCTGCAGGTAGTCTCCCAGTTGCTCTACCACCTGCAGACACGCCTTGGCAAGTGAAGGGCCTCCGGTTAATTCGACGTTCACGGCCAGATTTTTAAGAAGCGTCTGGGCAAATCGGAACGAGCTGTTTCCACGTAAGATGAGATCAATACATGATCCCATTGAAGCGAAGAATTGCTGCACCATCTGACGTGCCAGTTCCCCCATGCCTTCACCACCTAGGAAGCTTCCCGACCCCTTTTCTGTCACAGGACAGGGGATATAAGGCGGATCTTCTCGCACAAGAGTCGTGCTGGCCGTCGAGACGGCAAGAGCTAGACCGGCCGCTGACACTTCCGGAGGTACTACCTCTGCAGGAGCCTCCACGATCAATGAGGGAGTAGTAAGCACGACCTCCTCAGAAACCTCCACGAGACCTGAGCTGTCTGGCCTTCTGGAAGGGTGCCAACCATCGGACCCTCCACCTGAACCCCCTCAGTCCTCTCTGCAAGTTATCGCGATGTTAGCCACAATGATAGAAGAGCTAAACATTTAAAGCATCAGAGCTGCCTTACCAGGTTGGAGGTCCGGAGACGTCAAATCCTGCGGAGCGGAAGTCTCCTTGGCTTCAGCAGTAATCTCCTCGCCTGGCAGAGTGAGAGCCTCCTCAGCCTCAGTGGTTACTTCCTCTTCTGCCAGAGTGGAAGGCTCCCCAGTTTCAACAGCTGCCCCCTTTGAGGGTATCTCAGCAGCCGAGACCTCAATCCTCTCAGGCTGGGTCAACTCTTTCACCATCTCCTCGACACGCGAAGAGGTTGTAGCATCGGCGTCTCTGGCTGGCCCTGCAGCATGAAAGAAGAATGTTAGAACATCCTCTTCAATATGCAAAGAGAAAATTAGACAGAAGATGGGAAGAGTACCTTCATTAGGGACAATCGCCAACGATGGTGCAGTCGATGGCTCGCCCCCATATATTTCCTCCTCCGAGATGTGGAAGAATTTGCTCTGATCAGGAAGAGCGGGTTCATCGCCATAGTCGGTCTTGTCTTCAAAGGCGCTTTCCCCCGATATCGAAGAAGACGACAGCGCAACGCGAGGAAACTCCGCAACAGGAGCCTTACCTCCAATTACCCCAGTGGTAGGACTAGGGTCGACTGCCCTAAGACTGGAAATGAAGATGCTAGGAGACCCCGTTGCTGTGCCTCGTCTCTCCCATCATGAGCAGAAGAAGGCTCGGGTTGAACTGAGATGCCTGCAATCTCAACGTCCCCTCCAGTCATTATGTCGACCTCCGGTGACTCGGCATCATCAGCAACAAGGGGTTGCTCAACGAGCTCCCCCTCCTCCACGGTCTTGCTGTGCGACCTAGGAGCACGGACCAGGGTGGGGAAATCTTCATCTTCCGACGGTTCCTCAACCCTGACAAGGATGTCTTCAGGATGGGCCTCAACTCCAGCAGAGGTGCCTTCAGACTGAGAGACTTCGGTTGTTAAGTCCCTCCGAACCTTCTTTGGAGCAGGCTCAGCAATAGAAGCAGAGCTTCGATGACGCTTGCTCGCCAACTGCTTAGACCTCCTTACCCGCGGCTCCTCCCTCGTGGCTGGTGGCTCAGCCCTTGTCGTTCGAGGCTCTACCCTTGCCGGCCGCGGCTCTGCCCTCCCTACTTGTGGCTCCTTCCTCGACCGTCTCTTGACCTCCTTATAAGCCTTCAGATACTGGTCGATAATCTTCGAACGTTTACTGGACTCTGACCTGGCCTCGAGATGTGCATTAATGCTCTCAAGGCATGAAGACTCCGGAACAAGGTCTGGTGTCTGGTTGGCTTGGAAGTACCAAGTGCAGAAGCTGAAGCTCGTACGGCACTGGGGCGTCTCGTTGGGTAGACGGAATGTTGCTCCCGTCCCTCCAGCCACACTGTAATACCAGGCCCGAGCACCCTCGAATAGGTTCCCTTCGAAGGCGAGCCGAGCATTGGGGTTCCCGACATAGAGTTGATCGTAGCCAAACTGTCAGGCAAAACGGTTCGGCATGTATGGCTCGATGGTTTAGGAAGTCCCTTGCCGGAACATCACATATCCCGGCCGGATGTTGATCAACCACCAGAAGATTCCCGCAGACAGTTGTGTGAAGTCATCCCGACCAGCAATATCAGCAAACAACTCCCCGAAAGCCGCACCAGGAACGTCTGGAAAGCAGCGGTTGAGCTGGTAGTTCGTGGCGCAGGAAAGACACTTCCTAATATAATACAGGTAGGTGTCTCGCCATTCCGAACGTTCCAGCCGCTGCACAAATGGGATACGAACCGTGCTCCCACGCGCCGCCGTCATCAAAGAAGGGCAATGCATCACGTACCAAGCCATGAGGTACGTATAAGGCAGCTCAACCCGAGGGTTAGGGCGCTTCACCTTCGGATTCCCCTCTGAGTCGACATATGGCTTTCCATGGGGGTCAACAGTCTTCGGGGGCTCGCAGAAATTCTTGGCTAACGCCCGTAGCCCACTCTGAATACCGGCCACCACAGCCGGAAGAAGAGCTAGGGGACTGCCATGAGCCAGGAGCACCGCCGGGTACACCACGTCGGCAACAATAACTTCGTGTGGCAGCGTGGGCACCACACAACGCTTCAACCACAGCATCAAGAAGCCCGCCAACAGTGCTCGACTAGAGATGGGAGTCCGGGCTTGATGGTGAAAGCTTTCAAAAACCAAGTCAGGGTCGAAACCGTCCTCGTTCGACTCCGTGGTGTAGAAGCTGTTCGGAGCCTGATCAATCCTGTCTTCGATTTCCCTATCAGAGCTGGCAGCCAGTCGGGTTATCGGGAGGTCTTTATTGCTAACGTTGTTGAACAGATAACTAGCCCAAGACAACTGCTTGACTCCTCCTGATCTCAGGTAGTTATCTGGCCGCAGATGTGGAAGTGGCACATCACCTCCCAGTAGGTCTCATATATTGCAGGAAACTCTTTTTCCAAGATTGGAGTTCCTTAGTGGTAGGGACATATTCTTCATAAGGAATGTCCCCTGATGCCAGCCCCGAGACCTCATGCAGCTCGTGCAGTGCCAGGCCCATCTCTCCAACCGGGGTGAAGAATGTCCCCGTCAGAGAATTATATCGCTCCAGGACTCCGAAGAAATTGTGAGAGCTCGGTGGGATACCCCACTGTACGGCCCTGATCGCCGGGTATAGTCCCACATGCTCTAGCAAACTCTTTAAGATCGGTGAGGACAAAACCCACCATCCTGCTCCACCAAATATTCCCCGTAGAATGGATCCACCCATGCGCACGGAACTCGGTAGGATAGTCACCCTCCACTTCCATAAACGAGTTAAGGAAGGTAGCAGCAAGCTGTGGTATCTCCCCGACCGGAATATTGGATTTGCGCGACGCGGGGAATAGGCCGACGGTTGACCTGTCATGACTATCATGGCGGTTACCCTTTGGAAGCCAAAGTCACCAAGGGTGATTTCAGGGACAGATTGGGAAATGTCCCATTCCATCTTCCGAGGGATGGACATGTGCTGGAAGTAGAGCAACGGGAACATCCTCTCCATATCCGGAAGAAACAATCGTCCATCCCCTATCCGACGGAGCCATTGTAAGTTCCTTCAGACACACGACGGCCGTCATCATGAATGCGATCTCCAAAGAAGAAGGCAGGCTTCTCCAGCGGAACGCGAGCATCCGTTGTGAATGCTGCATCGGTCATAAGTGCCCGAAAGGTTCTCCTGTCAACATTAGAGAGCCTCTCCCTGCGATCCGGCGACTGGTCAGCAGTCAATGGGACACTCATTCTTTGCATTAAGGTCAAGCTCTGGTCAGCACCACCTACATGTCCAAAATGGCGCGTCTTGACGAGTGGGCCAGAAACATGTCGCACTGCGAAAGAAAAGGACACAATCAGATACTTCATTAAAAGTAAGGAGAAATGCTGAAAAATGCTAAGTGTTCATGACCCAAACGCAGAAGAGATACTGGACGCAGAAGTTATCAAACCCGCGTCCAGACCTGCGAATCTGCGTCCAAACGCAGAAGAGATACTGGACGCAGAAGTTATCAAACCCGCGTCCAGACCTGCAAATCCGCGTCAAGTGGCACAAAACGCAAGGATCAAGTCCGCGTTTTGCAAACCAAGACTTGCGAATTTCTCTAAGTACTTGGACTCAGACGCCAGATTCATCAAAATCGGCAGCTGATGGCGCAGAACACAAGGATCAAGTCCGCGTTCTGCAAACCAAGACCGCGTTTGAATCCTTCACAACTAAAGATTTTCTAAGTGAAAGATCCGAAACGCAGAGTTTAACGACGCCAGGTCATCAAACCTGCGCCCACGGTTATCATCTCAAGGACTGCGTCCGAGAATCAAACACGATTTTGTGTTACGGGTTCTTAGGGTTCTATGAACTTGTTTTAATGGCGAAACCCACGCCGAAGAGGCATTTTACCTTGGAAAACAGCCTCCTGCGCAGAGGAAGCGTCTCTCTCAGCCTCGGCGACGGTCGCCCTTGAGGACGATGCAGTCGGTTTCATCTTGGGAGCCATTAAAGTTCAAAAATCCGAGCAAGTTCGAAGATGAACAGAGAAGGAAATTCTTTTTTTTTTTCTCAGCAAGTACGTTCGGAGAAGAAGATGCATCTCTCCAACTGTTGCTTTTTATAGGCACAGAGATTCGCGAAGATACGCAGCGTTTGGCCCAATAAACGCTGCAGCGAATCGCTGCCTGACGCGTGGAGCCAAATCATTGTTTGAACAAGGAAGATCATGCGTCGCGACCCTGCCACAAGTCAGAAGTTGACACGTGGAGCAGTTCATTTAATGAACCGGGGGATCCGCGCGCCAAAAGGCGAAATCTCGCTGTTTCCCCAGGCCAGCTGGCGGCGTAATCATAACATGGCACAGGCGCGCGCCCCAAAGTACGCAGCTCTTCGGTGGACATGCCCCGTCAGCATCGCCATAAATGCGCCCAGACAACTGCGTCTATATTCAAAAGATGCGTCTCTCCGAAGTTCGCGTCTTCAGCTGAACATCGCGTCTGCCTTATGAAGATCAGTCGCGTTTCCATCGTCAAAAGGTCGCGTCTCGCTAAGAAGTCGCGTCTTTAAAGCAGCCGCGTCTCTGCTTTTCAAAAGAACCTGCGTTCGGCTTCTGCAAATCAGTTCAACAGTACACTGGCACAAGCAGAAGACCAACCACTCCTGGTCAAAAGCGCACTCGTGACAGGCTAAAAGCGATCGGGGAGGTTTAGACTGTGCATCTAGATACTCAACACGATCAGCTCTGATGGCTTCAAAGAGTTCAACAGTACACTCACGAAGACCAAATCCAGATAAGATCAAACCCGGAGCATTAATAGTCCAGTCATAGAGGCGAACGCGGCTAAAATCTAAAGTATTCCGAAATCCGTCCCATTTAACTGCGGAATATCGGAAACTTTGGAGGGGGTTCTGTAGGCTGTCTAAAAATGTCCAAAACAGACAAGCCACTAAGAAAGCAGAGTCTCAGCATCAAAAGCGCGTCGGCCCGAAGCCCGCGTCTCAGTACCAAGGCGCGTCGGCCCGAAGCCCGCGTCTCAGCATCCAAGGCGCGTTGGCTCGACACCCGCGTCTCAGCTCCAAGGCGCGTCGGCTCGACACCCGCGTCTCAGTACCAAGGCGCGTCGGCCCGAAGCCCGCGTCTCAGCTCCAAGGCGCGTCGGCTCGACACCCGCGTCTCAGCATCCAAGGCGCGTTGGCTCGACACCCGCGTCTCAGCTCCAAGGCGCGTCGGCTCGACACCCGCGTCTCAGCATCCAAGGCGCGTTGGCTCGACACCCGCGTCTCAGCATCCAAGGCGCGTTGGCTCGACACCCGCGTCTCAGCATCCAAGGCGCGTTGGCTCGACACCCGCGTCTCAGTTGCAACTACCCGAAATAAAGGGCCAGTCACCGCGCATGTAGCGGGTAGTGGCCCCTCAATCGGGAGTGTTTTCAGGAGGACACGTTCACCCTTGAAACCCCTATAAATAGTCCCATTCACCATACGAGGAGGGATGGATCGAAGATCATCAAGGTCAAGGCACATATATACAGAGAGAGAGACACGCTCAATCACCCGACGAAGGCATCGCAAACAAAGAAAGAGAGAAGACTCTTCAGCAAGCTTACTGAGTACTAGCTGCTCTTTGCTGAGCTCCTCTTCTAGAGTTTTGGTAGACGGAGCCGAGTTACTCTTTCTACCGACTGAAGAGAAGATCCCCGACGGTCCAGGACGGTCATCTGGTCAACGGAGAACAAGATTCACTCTCCATCGCCACACGAAGAACCCAGCCTTAAACAAAGGGAAGATTCAGACATCCTCCCTCCCTTGTAACTGGAAAAGAAGGAAGAGTAGTTCTTTTGGTTGTAATCGTTTCGCTTGAATCAAGGAAATCTTTTACAGCTAAAACCACTTTCTCCGACCACCAAATTTTCCGGCGCGTACACCAATTTCAGATAAGATCAAGCCCGAAGCATCAACAGTCCAGTCATAAAGGCGAACACGGCTAAGATCCAAAGTATTCCGAAATCCGTCCCATTCAACTGCGGAATATCAGAAACTTTGGAGGGGGTTCTGTAGGCTGTCTAAAATGACTAAACAGACAAGCCATTAAGGAAGCAGTCTCAAGCTCTAGACGCGAGGAATCGATGCCCGCGTCTCAGGACTAAGACGCGTTGGCTCGACACCCGCGTCTCAGCATCAAGGCGCGTCGGCCCGAAGCCCGCGTCTCAGCATCAAGGCGCGTCGGCCCGAAGCCCGCGTCTCAGCGTCCAGACGTGAAGGCCCGACGCCCGCGTCTCAGCATCAAGGCGCGTTTGGCTCGACGCCCGCGTCTCAGCATCAAGGCGCGTTTGGCTCGACGCCCGCGTCTCAGTTGCAACTGCCCTGATTGCGGGGCCAATCACCGCGCATGTAGCGGGTAGTGGCCCCTCATTCGGGAGCGTTTTCAGGGGGCACGTTCACCCCCTGAGACCCCTATAAATAGTCCCATTCGCCACGCGAAAGGAGAGAGAATGAAGGATCGAAGTTTTGGAGAGGTCGAGAATTAAGAAGGTCAAGGCATCATCAAGATCGATCAAATCCAGGCAAGAGGATCATCAAGAGGGAAGCACGACTTCAACAACAGACAGAGGGAGGAGACTCTTCAGCGAGCTTATTGAGTACTAGCCGCTCTTCGCCTACCTCCTCTTTGAGAGTTTTGGTAGACGGAGCTGAGTTACTCTTTCTATCGACCGAAGAGAAGACCCCCGACGGTCCAGGACGGTCATCTGGTCAACGGAGAACAAGATTCACTCTCCACCGCCACACGAAGAACCAGCATTAAACAAAAGGGGGGATTCAAGCTTCAACATCCTCCCTCCCTTGTAACTGGAAGGAAAAGTCTTGTTGTAATCTTTTCATCTGATTCAAAGAAATCTTTACAGTAATTCCCTCTTTCTTTTTCCGGCGCATACAGTACTATAAGGAACATTATTATTTGCAAGATTTTTAGGTTCCTTGACATTTTTATTCTTAGCAAAATTAAAGTGATATAACCTATCATAACAAAATTTGCTAAATGGCCTTTGCGGCCACAATGTGTACAAGTGTACACCTTAGTATGCTTATGTGTAGGAGTGTGATCATGTTGTGCAACATAAGCAAATGCATGCTTATGATGTGCATGAATGTGTGAAGTTTGTTTCTTTGAAAACATTGACTCCAACCTAGAATGATTAAAAGCACAAGAGTTCAAAGTTGAACTCAAACTATCCATTTTATTTTTCAAATCTTTAATCTCATTAGTGGTGGCATGTAAAGCATGATGAGATAAAGAATCATTTTTCTTTTTTTTTTCGAAACAAAATCATTTTTTTTTCACAAATTTTTCTTTTTAAAGACTTGTTTTCTTGAAAAACAACTTCCTTTTGTTTTTCCACCAAATCAACTTTATTTTTCAAAATAGTGTTTCCTTCACAAAGATTAGTTAATTTGGTCATCAAGGAAACATTTTCATTTTTCAAATCATCTTTTTCTTTTCTAAACATGCAATTTTAGTTTTAAAAGAATCGTTCTCTTTTAGCATGCAATCAAAATTCTTTTTCAAATTTTATTATCTTTTTCTAAGCATGCAATGTTACTTCTAAATGAATCATGTTCTTTATGCATGCAAGCAATGTTCTTTTTCAAAATTTTATTTTTCTTTTTAATCATGTCATATTTTTCAAGCACAAGATGACAAAAGGTAGTAAGCTCATCATATGACATGTCTTCATCATCGGATTCGGAGTTTACCTCAAGGGGGTTATCCCTTGGACCATGTAGCACAAGTTGGAGGTGTTGCTTCCAACGTCCGAATCACTCCCCGCATAGTATTGTTCATTTTCGCCAAGGGAGATCAAGGTATTCCAAACTACAAAAGCCAAATCAAGATTAGCAACCCTAGATAAACAAGCATCATTTAGGGTAGATCTTAAAGTATGTAGGGCTTTTGTATTAGCCTCACTATTCTTACCATTTAAACAATATGCATTATTAGTAGTGGCAAGATAAACATTATAACCTAAGGCTTTGAGGTACAAAGACATCTTAACCTTCCAAATTTGGATGTTAAGAATGTCAAAGGTGGGTGGTGACATGAAATCTATGGTGTGTGTGTGTACAAATATTGTGATTAGCCTAAAAATGAGGATCTTTAACTCTAGGTTGTTAGACCCAAATTAGAGTACCAAGCTCTGATACCAATTGTAAGTTCACCTAGAGGGGGGGTGAATAGGTGATGGCTAATCTAATGGTCACTTAATGCCAAATAATGCGGAAGCTAAAAACAATTATGACCAAATTAAATTTCTTACACTAAACACCACGTATAACACAAGAGTGTTGCCGAATTTCTCGTGAAGGGCTCTGGACAAACTCCTATAGATTCCCCTTGAATGGGTTGAGGTGCCGCGCTGGCTCTCTTGGTTGAATACAAGTGTTAGCAACAATCTCAAGCAATATATCAATATGAGCACAAGGAATATATCATGCATATAAAGGTAAAGACAAGATAAGTAATGCAAGATATAACAAGAGACAAAGAGAGAGAGAGAGAGAGAGAGAGAGAGAGAGAGAAAGGCAATCGCAAACATAAAGGGTTTGTTTCGAGGTTCGAGCACACTTGCTCTACATCCCCGCCTTCGACACACGAAGGATTTCCACTATGCAAGATCCCAATGGATCTCTCCCCGGTGCCGCAACACCTACAAGCCCTCGGACTCCCTAGTCCCGTACACACGCAAGCCCACCGGCTCGCCGAGGCCGCACCTCGAACAACAAGTTCGCACCCGAACTCGAAACAAAACGGACACACACGTCCGCCTCCTCAAAGTATAAGAAATGATCTCTTGGTGATCTAAACACTTTGATCACCAATAAAAGCTCTCACTACAACACTCCTATAAGATGAATAGCAATGGATAGCTCAAGTGTTTGTGTGAGAAAAACAAGGAAGAGAATGGTGGAGGAAAAACTCAAGACATTCACTTTAACACACTCTTGAATAAAATCTTCCCTTTGATTGGAAATATTTGCTCTAAATGAAGTGGAGGAAAATCCTCTAAATAGTTCAGGAAAACTGGTGAAAACCCACTTGAAAATCTTAGCCCAAAACAATGACCAAACCCCAAATTTATAGGCCAGAAAAATATAGCCGTTGGGGTCTGTCAGGCCTGCCGGTCGACCCGCCGGTCGACCGCCAACGGTCAGAAATCCGACCGTTGGAGCCACGGTCGACCGCCCGGGTCGACCGAGTCACTGGAGCAGAGAGTAGAACTCTCTTACAGTCGACCCGTACGGTCGGCCGAAATTTCCAGAGAGCAGAGCTCTCTGGAGCGGTCGACCCGTACGGTCGGCCGTCCTCCAGTGCACAAAGGCGTGCACGTCTGTGCACGTCGGTCGACCGATCCGGTCGACCGACTTCAGACCAAGTCGACTATACAGTCGACTTGCTGAAGCCTGGAACTGTTTTTCTGGGATTTAAAAGTTAGTTTTTTGGCTCAAATAAAATCCCATAAATACTTAGAAAATCTACAAAAATAGTTTTACCAATATTCAATGATAAACAAACATGCTTGCACAAAATCAAGGCATGTTATAAAAGATTGGACTATTTTTGTAACTTGGAAATATTGGCTCAAAAGAAAAACTGTTTTTCCAAAACATGTTTTTCCAAAAATTGTTTTTCCATATCTTCACAAAACACAAAAACAAGATATTTAAGTTCATTTTAAAGCATAGTGTGTATGGATATGATCCACTACACAATCAAGATGAAATATCTATGTTTTTGACATGTAGCTCTAAATATGGTTTTGGTTTAAACATATGTAAATGAAATACCGAAAACCAAAATAGTATTTTTCCAAAATGAAAGTCTTTTTTAAACTGAAAATTCTTTTATGAAAAGACAATTAAATCAAGAGTGTGTGTGTGTGATATATACTTGAGCAATCCACCAACTATTCTATCCTTTACGTTTTAACTAAAATAAAAATCTTATACCTAGACACAAGTCTTGAACTTGAAGTCTTCCCTTGAAGTCTTCTCATCATCTTGACTTGGTCCAAGCTTGATCCAAAAGCTCCTTGGATCACACCGTGCTAGCTCCAAATTTTGACATTTTATCTTTTGTTGAGCTATGCACCTACTAAGATCTTGATCATAAATCTGTCACTAATTAAGCACAAGATCATTAGTATACATAACTTCATGAGTTGATCATAATCAAAACTAGAGTGATGGGCCTTTGGGCCAACACTTGAGTCCCTTTAATGTAAATCTATTTATATGGACTTAATTGTGTTTAAGAGATATGTATGTATACTTATTGTGTTGTCAAAAATACATATATCTTGAAATACAAATTTTGTTTTTACTAAAAAAAAAAAATATGTGTGATGATTTTCATGTCTTAAAGGAATATTGAGATTAATTGACATTTTTGCTTTATTCCTTGCTTGAAGGATTCCGTACTAGTTTTTAAAACATTTTCATATTAACTAGTGCAAATTCTTCATATGGTAGAGTATATGATAAGCTTACTCTTCAATTGGTATCATTGGATATCTTCAATTGGTATCAATATGATTTTTATATACTCATATTTTGATTGTATGTATGAATGCTTTCAAATTTAAATTATATCAATTTCTATTGGTATTATCTTTCATACATATATGTGATCTATTTGTGCTTGATTTACAATTGATTCACACTCTTAAAGAACAATGTAGATGCTAAGCTTAATTCAACTTTCAATTGGTAATTCTTAAAGCTTATGCAATATGTTTTCAAAATTAATATCAAAATAAAGAAAATATGTTTACTTGATATCTCAAAATGTGTTTTATTAAGAAAGTTCAAAATTTTAAAGAAAAATTAAAATTGTTTTGATGTGTATTTCCTATATGTAAGGAGAGCTTAACATCTCTTCTACATATAAATTCATGTTGAGTGTATCTTGTATTGAGGAGCTTGACAACTCTTCTTTATGTGATACACGTGTGTAGGGGGAGCTTCACATCTCCTCTTATGCATTACATAATATGCGTTATGTGAATTAGGGCTTGTCATCCCTCTTTCATGTAATGTATATGTGTAGGGAAGCTAACTTAGCGTCTTCCTCTTCATGAATGTATATCGCATATAAATCCTTATTGATTGATTTGTATTACCCCTTCTTGATCTCTTTGTTTTTGACAAAAAGGGGAGAAAAATTTGTTTGATTTGATTTTACTTTGAACCCTTTGTTGATGATTGACAAAAAGGGGGAGAAGTATTTGAGTTTATATGCATGTTTGAATAAAGAATTATGTTTATGCATATATATTTTTGTATTGCAAATAGGAGAAAAAGATTTTGATTTATGCTTGTTGCATGTTTTATCTCCATACTTGCATACATATTCATGTGCCTCATTGCCATATCTATTATTTATTTGTTATGCATGAGTTAAGGGGGAGCTTCTTTGAAGTTTTACTTTAATCCATGCATATATAACTTCATGAGTTTTGTCATCATCAAAAAGGGGGAGATTGTTGGCCCAAAGGCCTATCACCCTAGTTTTGATGATGATCAACTCATGAAGTTATGTTTACTAATGATCTTGTGTTTAATTAGTGACAGATTCATTATCAAGATCTTAGTAGGTGCATAGCTCAACAAAGGATAAAATGTCAAGATTTGGAGCTAGCACGGTGTGATCCAAGGAGCTTTTGGATCAAGCTTGGACCAAGTCAAGAAGATGAGAAGACTTCAAGGAAAGACTTCAAGATCAAGACTTGTGTCTAGGTATAAGATTTTTATGTTTTAGATAAAATGTAAAGGATAGAATAGTGGTGGATTGCTCAAGTATTTATCACACACACACTCTTGATTTAGTTGTCTTTTCATAAAAGATTTTTCAGATTTAGAAAAGACTTTCATTTTGGAAAATACTTTTGGTTTTTGGAATTTCTTATATGCATATCTTTTATCCAAAACCAAGTTTAGTGCTTAATGTCAAAAATATAGATATTTCATCTTGATTGTGTAGTGGATCATATCCATACACACTATGCCTTAAAATGAATTACAATATCTTGTTTTTGTATTTGGAGATGTTTTGGAAAACAAGTTTTTTGAAAAATACAGTTTTTCATTTGAGCCAATATTTCCATATTACAAAAATAGTCCAAATCTTTTATAACATGCCTTGATTTTGTGCAAGCATGTTTGTTTATCAAAGTATATTGGTAAAACTATTTTTGTAGATTTTCTAAGTATTTTTGGGATTTTATTTCAATCAAAAAGACCATGTTTTAAATCCCAGATAACTGTTTTCAGGCTTCAGCTAGTCGACTTACTACCTTTATAGTCGACTAACTCTGAAGTCGGTCGACCGGCTGAATCGACCGACGTGCACAGACGTGCACGCCTTTGTGCACTGGAGGACGGCCGACCGGACGGTCGACCGCTCCAGAGAGCTCTGCTCTCTGGAAATTTCGGCCGACTGTACCGGTCGACCGACAGAGAGTTCTACTCTCTGCTCCAGTGGCTCGGTCGACCCTGGCGGTCGACCGGGGCTCCAACGGTCGGATTTCTGACCGTTGGCGGTCGACCGACCGGTCGACCGGCAGGCCTGACAGACCCCAACGGCTAGTTTTTTGACAGCCTATAAATTTGGGGGTTTGGTCATTGTTTTGTAACAAGATTTTAGGAGAGCTTTGAGCCAGTTTTTCCCACTCATTAAAAGAGTTTTCTCCACATATTTGAGAGCAAATATTTCCAATCTAAAGAAAGTTTTATCAAGAGTGTAAAAGAGATTTCTTGAGTTTTCCTCCACATTCTCAATCCTTGTTTTCTCACACAAACACTTGAGCAATTCATAGACATACTCATCCTATAGGAGTGTTGTAGTGAGAGTTTTTATTGGTGATCAAAGTGTTTAGATCACCAAGAGATCATTTCTTGTACTTTGAGGAGGCGGACGTGTGTGTCCGCGTTGTTTCGAGTTCGGGTGCGAACTCCGTGTTTGAGGTGCAGCCTCGACAAGCTTGTGGGGCTTGCGTGTGTACGGGACTAGGGAGTCCGAGGGCTTGTAGGTGTTGCGGCACCGGGGAGAGATCCATTGGGATCTTGCATAGTGGAAATCCTTCGTGTGTCGAAGGCGGGGATGTAGAGCAAGGGTGCTCGAACCTCGAAACAAACCCTTTGTGTTTGCGATTGCCATTTCTCTCTCTCTCTCTCTCTATCTCCTTATTTATATCTTGCATTACTTATCTTGTCTTTAGCTTTATATGCATGATATATTCCTTGTGCTCATATTGATATATTGCTTGGGATTGTTGTCTAACACTTGTATTCAACCAAGAGAGCCAACGCGGCACCTCTACCCATTCAAGGGAAATCTAGAGGAGTTTGTCCAGAGCCCTTTACGGGGAATTCGGCAACACTCTTTGGTTATACGTGGTGTTTAGTGTAAAAGTTTTATTAGGTCATAATTGTTTTTAGCTTCCTCATTATTTGGCATTTTGTGACCATTAGATTAGCTTTCACCTATTCACCCCCCCTCTAGGTGAACTTACAGCTTTGTAGTTGGAACTTTTATCAGTCATGCCAATAAGAAATCCACAAAGCAAAAGAGAAGCATAAAGTTTTATTTAAAGTGGTAACCATGCAATAAGTCTTTTTGCCTGTGAGAGCTGGGAATCTCATTTTAAAAGGAATTATGCTAGGGTCATGTCTAAGGATTTGGTAAGACATAACATAGAGGCTAAATGTGGAAAACTCCTCTTCTCCAAATGTTAAGAGAATTTTTTGTCATTTTCAAGCCAGAAAATACAAGTAAACAAACAATAAGGTGGTTAAATTCACTAAAGTTCTATAATTAATAATTTTGGATGATTCTCCTCAGGACATGTTTAGTTGCTAAAAGAACTGAAAAACTGAATGCGGAAGAAGATTCAAGATTTAGATTTTTCTTATGTTTTTTTTTTGAAGAAAAAAATGGAGGTCCCTACTGAATAATGTTTCCCAAAAGCCATTGCTCACTAGGAAAAACAAGAAACCTCGATTTCTCTCATGTTGAGTGAAAACCAGTTGGAAAGAGGGGAGAGAGTAATTTTTATTAATAAAAGAAGAGACAAAGAAATTCTAATTTTTAAATGAACTAATAAAACTCTTAACCTGTTGCAAACATAATAACATATTCAAGGTTTCCACCTAAAAGTTATATTCCAATAACCAGGCTACTTTATTATTAAACTTTTTCGTTCCAGAACCTACTTATTAGGCCTGTTTGGTTAAGAGTGGAAGTGAGGAAGTGGTAATAGTTCCCTTTGGAACTTAAGAATTAGTTAATATTTCCGGTATTTGGATGTTGTTGGGAAGTGTGAATTGGAAAATGTTATGTCTTTTTCAGTGTTTAGATGGTAACGTGAAAGTAAAAGTGGAAAAGTTGACCATAAAGTTGACCGCAAAATAATATTAAAATAAAAATTAATTAAGAAAAATAAAAAATTGACTGTAATTAGAATGCAAGTCAGATTTACATGATCAAAAAATTAACTGTTTTGTGCTACAACTTATTACAAATGAGATTTACATGATCACAAAATTAACTGTAGCACTCTGGATGTGAGAAAATGTTCGTGTAAAAGAGAAAAGAGAAAACGAAAAAGGGTTTTCTAGTTTTTCTTTTGAATAGATAGGAAAGTGAGAAATTATACTTCCTTATTTCATTACTTCCTTCCACTTCCTTGCAACCAAACACGCATTAGCGAGAGCGAGGGCCGGGTCTTTTTTGCAAGCGGGCCCTAAACTCTCGGGCCGGCCCTAACCCATTACCATCCCTGTCATGGAGGTCATGCACCGACAGGAAAGGAAAAGGGTGGGGACCAACGGGGGAGACATAAAAAGAAAAATAAGATGCAGTGCCGACTCCATTCATCCCGTTTCTTTCATCATTATCAGAATTCCGAGGGGGCCAAAGGGCACCAAGCAAGCCTCAGTTTCTGCTCGTCTCACTCTCACACACACTCACACAGTTCTCCGCACGCATAAAAAAAAAAAACACCTTAAAACTCCCTCTTCTTTGGAAAAAACAGGAAGAAAAAAATAAAAATCAAAGGAGAGCTGAAAGATGCCGAGGCCGTACGAGTGTGTCCGCAGGGCCTGGCACAGCGACCGCCACCAGCCCATGCGAGGATCCATCGTCCAAGAGATCTTCAGGTACCATACCAATGATCTCCTTCTGTTTTTTCAGCAATCGAATCTATCGACTTGGGTTGATTTTATTTGATCTGGGTGTTGTTTGCGATTTTGTTCAGGATGGCCAACGAGGTCCACAGCCCGGCCACCCTGAGGAACAAGGAGTGGCTGGAGAAGCTCCCCCTCGTCGTCCTCAAGGCCGAGGAGATCATGTACTGCAAAGCCAACTCCGAGGTACAATACAACCCAATACTTGGAGATTCAAAGAATATTTTCGTCATATCTGAAACAATGATTCGTTGTTGATTATTTTGGTGCGTCGCCAGGCAGAGTACATGGATGCGGCGACCGTTTGGGAGCGAGCCATCGAGGCTATCGACGCGATTATTCGCAGGGACGACACCCCGGAGACCCAAGGAGATGTGCTGCAGCCCTGCATTGAAGGTATGTTAGTTTATGTTGTTTGATAATTTATAGAAATTGAGTATGTGGTATGTGAGATTGACAAGTGCTGTGGATCTGTTGCCTGCTGTTGGCATTTGGTTCGCCAGCGGCACTGAATCTGGGCTGCATTCCCAGACGAGCGTCGAGGAGCCAGCGCCACAACAACCCTGGATGTTACCTGAGCTCGGTGAACAAGCCGGCCCGGCACCTGGGATCATCCATGCAGTTCTTGCTGCCAACCCCAATTCCACTTCACTCTGGCAATCCGCAGAGTTCATTGCCTCGGTTGGAATCTTGGTCTTCGGCGTTGGTAGCAGGCAGCAGACTTGATCACATTGGGAACGAGGTTGATTCTGTTGCCGCGAATGGTTCATTTGAGCTGAAAGATTCTGCCCCCATTTCTATGGATAGAAGTCAGTCTGTGCCTGGGGGAACCTATAACTGCCCGAAGCCGGGCCGTGTGTATCCCTTGTATTATGCTGATGAGCAGTCTAAGGCGAATGGGATGGGTTTCTTGCACAATTTTATTTGCAGTGACAATGCGAAGGGCGGTCTAAACACAAGTTTGATCTTTGGGGAGGCATCTGAAAACCCAACTGACAGTGAATGCGATTTATCATTGCATCTGGGGCTGTTTTCACCTCCATCCTTGGATGTTGAGGATGTGGGATCAAGTAGTTCATGTAATGGAAGCAAGGGTTCTGATGCGTCCCCTGATGGAACAATAGTTGTGAATTTCGAGTGTTCTTTCTCATCTTCGAAGGACAAAGGCTTCAATTTCGTCGCTGTGGGCACCGCTGATGAGCCTTTAGAGTCCTGCTCGAGTAAATGGAGCTCGGGGGAGGAAGTCAATCCTGCATGCCAAGGCTTCTGACAGGGAGAGAAGGAATTTGATTAGTTGGTCCGTTATGTGTCAATTATCCCTGCTGGAAGCGTCGCATTTTGACTCTCTGTTATTCAACAGAATGGAGGCGTCGAATTCATAGGATCACAAGTATTTCTTGTTTGTTCATTGAACATTTCATTGGCACCTTACTAGGTATGTCCTTCACAACTCCTTTCTTGTTGTTTCTTGATGTATAATGTAGATGGTGGGTGGATGAACAGGAAGTGTAAATAGCTAGCTGATTTGAATTTTGCGAAAAATCATTTGTAAGAAAATTTGAGAAGTACTTAATCACCAGCAGATAGTTTCTGATATATTCTGATTAGCAAAATTCATTACCAAATGTTTGAGCTTATTAGATTGGGATATTAATGCAGTAGATTGATTTACTTATATACTTTTATTAAGCGCTCAAAAATGGAAAACCATCATGTTTGGCCTTGTCAAAATAGATACTCAATACATTGGCTGTTGGAATGAATGAGCACTTGATGATCGGATAATACATAAGATAAAAATAACATACCATGTGATTTTAATCAGTTACTTTATTTTTATTTTTTTGACGTATTGTACACTTAGACCCTTCTGAGAAACTCTAATGACACTTCTAGTCAATAATCATGACAACAGGAGCATCCTGTTGCAATCTAGAGCTTATATAAGATCTGACATTAGATTGTTATCCCAACATGTTTTATTGATATATGGGCAAATTTGTTGAATGAATTGCTCATCGCATACATATGCACATACATATGATATTTGTATGCACATCTATGTTTCCATGGCATATTTGGACACTTGACAGCCCTGTAGGTGTCCATGATACACAATAATCTTTGTTGCTAAAATATTGTCCTCTAATCCTTTCTCATCACTTGTATCCTCGGTTTTACAGCTTGCTTCATATGCATGTCAGACTAAAGGCAATTTTTCTCTTAGTCATTTCATCCATGTTTCTTATTGGCATTCCAATAGCATTGCGCAAGTATTATGCTAGTTAATTATGCGGTTGAATGATGAGCTTGTATTTCTCATTTACTAGCACTATTGTAGCTCTCTCATACAACAAACACCCCCCGCCCTGCAAACTCCATACCCACATTCCCATAGGAAACTTTCCAGACATGGATAGACGTAGGACACTTTAAAGCACATTCCAGTGAAAGTCCAGATCAAATGGAAAGTTAACAATTAACAATCCATGTAAATTGCGACCAAGAAGCTAAAGGTCTTAGTGAAGGCATATTGCTCGATAGGAATGAGCGGAGAAAGCTGATCCATGTGCCCGATCCGGCGTAATTCTCTTTTGGTTCATGTAGCCTACCCCAAATACTTGAGACAATGGCTTTGTTGTTGTTGTTGTTGTTGTTGTTGTAAATTTGCGACCGGTTATATGCATCCTTCTAAGCCCATCCAAAAAGTATGGTTATTCCTTACTCCATGGATTTTAGGGGCTTTGATCTTCAGTATGATGCTCATTAACCCCTTATCGCAATTCATCACAGGGGCTTTTATCTTCAGATACAATGCTCATATTCCATAGATCAATTCAACTTTTTAGATGCTTCTGCACATATACTGCTGAATACATGCCAAAGAACACTGGACCAGATTTGACCCACAGCTATTGCTGTATCGATCAATACTTGTAGCCTTAAATTATCGCGTTAGTATTTTAGGCCTTATATGGCA
Organism: Agave tequilana; assembly: GCA_038442645.1. Classification (NCBI taxonomy): domain Eukaryota; kingdom Viridiplantae; phylum Streptophyta; class Magnoliopsida; order Asparagales; family Asparagaceae; genus Agave; species Agave tequilana. The sequence continues at coordinate 27,653 of JAVJIF010033789.1, forward strand.
GCAGGATTAGCACGGCTGATGCCCCTAACCACTGCTAACTCTTCCAAACCCTTCAAAAGTGTGTAGGTGTAAGCACTAAAAATTAAGAGTGAACTTGACATTTTCTTAAGAATTTTAAACATTTTACCTCCTGCATTTTTCTCCGACCTGTAACTCCTACACCCAACAGGAGTTGGTGTAAGCTAATCCTGATATGTCAAGGCTTCTCTCCTCTACGCCTCAGACCTCTTTCTAAAACACACTCCTGTCGCGAAGCTATGCCTTAGATCCTCCAATTTTGCTGGCTTGCTCGGACAGGCGCTTCAAAGGGAGTCCTCTGTCTGTGTTTGTATGCGTCACATGTTGTATATGGGAAACTTATCTCCTACATGTCAGACATATCGGTGCAATATCAGTTTTAAAAGAACAAACACTAATTGTTGAAGTCGTATCAGCTTTAAAATAGAGATTGCATGTTGATCATGCCAAAATTATGTCTTGCTCAAATAAATAAAATGGACACCATCGTAAACCTTGAGCATCATTTGATACAATTTAAACACCATCCAAACATGTAAGAGGGACATCATAAGCTTGTATTTGGACCGGTGTGGTATTAGAGTGGAGATTCTCGTATATTTGTATGTATTTGTATCTGTATGTGTCAAAGTGTATCCGTATTCTACTTTTTAAGGATTTTTCATGTCGTCTTGTCTGTGGCATTTCATGTCTGTGCTCCCTAGTAGGTCCTGTTATCACTGAGGAAATCAAAGTAAAGGGTCACCCACATAATATGGAGGTTGGTTTCATCAAGATTTTGCTTTTCTCCCTTTTAAACCTTTTTGCTTTCATAGGAATGGAAAAAATACTCGGGATTATATTTTAGTACAACTCTTTTCCTGAAGGTTTGAAAACCTTGGTGATGGTTGTGGTTCCAGTCCAAAATGGCTGTAGACTTTGGTCATGTTCATTTCAAAATTCAAAGGCCAAGATGCCTCTTTTCCTTCCCCTTTGCTTTCTTTCTATGTTTATTGAAGATAGATGATGATATATATTCGAATAAAACTCTCATATTCTAGAAATAAGACATCATAGCACCATATATGATCACACAGTTATGCACTATGTATCACAATCTCTGTGAAGTATAACAATGGAAGTAAACAAAACTCTCACGCTCACTCATCTGTCTCTCAAAAATAACAATGGAAACTATAGGATGCAAATCAAGATCCCCTTGCTGGCGGCAGCAACCAAAAAACTCTACAGCAAGAAAGCTGCGGTTGCTGACAGAAGAGCAGCGGTCGCGAAGGATGTCAGGTGGCCTGAAGAAAGCAACGATGATGGAGCAGAGCTGCTGCTTGGTCCACTGCCCGATGGACCCGCTGCCACAGGGGGTGGCTGATTGTCCGAAGGGCTGCTTGAGGAGGGCCCTGTCGATATACCTCCAGTACCGGTGCTGCTGCTCGGCGCAGGGCCACCAGCGGCGGGGGCAGGAGGGGTGGCAGCGCTGCCGCTACTGGGCGATACTGAAGTGGCAGGGCTGGCAGCCTTCGGTGCAGGCGCGGGTGCGGGGCCAGGAGAGGAAGCCTCTGGCGCGGGTGCGTGTGCGGGTGCAGGGCTGGGAGAGGAGCTGCCCCCCACGCTGATGGCGAGCTTCTGCCCGATGGAACAGTGGCCGGAGACGCCACAGATGTAGTAGTGGTTGCCGGGGGCGGTTATGGTGACGGTGGCTGGGCCGGTGGCGAGGGTGGCTCCGATCTGGTTCTTCGCGGAGCACGAGTCATAGCTCGATTTCGGCACCTTGATCACGTTGTGTAACCCAGTCGTAAAATTGAACACTGAAAGGGAAAAATCCAACAAATGTTAATGAGAAATTTTCAGAGTGAAGCGACACTGACTGATAAAACAAAACGTGGAGAGTTTCTCACAGAGGGTGTCGCCGACAACGAAGGTCTGGCCGGCCGCCCACTGAGAGTAGACGGAAGCGGTCGAAGGGATGGTCCATCCGGTGCTGCTGCCCCCGACAACATGGTTCGTCGCGGCCTCTGCCATCGCCAGCACGCTCGCAACTGCGGCCGCAGCAATCAGTATCCATTTTCCGGCCATCTCTGCTCGTTGTTGTTGTGTTTTGTGTTCTTCAGGTCGCCCCTCTCTCAAATTCGTCTTGCACACACTTGGATGCCTTAAGCTGTGGCTGGCTGTATTTATAACCAAACTGCTCACTGCTGAAGTTGAATTTTTCTTGCTCTTCTAGAGATCATCCAGGTGGTGGGTAGCCTAACTGTACCATTTGACTCCAGAGAGAGAGAGAGAGAGAGAGAGAGAGAGAGAGAGAGAGAGAGAGATGAGAGAGAGAGAGAGAGAGCAATGCAGCGTGTGGCCTTCACTCTGTTTGGAAAAATGTGAAAGGAGTTTGGGGAGGAAACAAATGAGGACACGCGACTTGCCTTTTTGGGTTGATTTTTGTTTTTCTTCCTCTTTGTTGGGCGTGTCGGTGGGTGTGGGTGTGCGTGACTTTTTAGCCGCAAAGTTTAAACGACTTTGACTGTGATTGCGTGGGTTGGTGGGTGGGTGGGGATTGTGTGCCAACATGACTTTGACTGCGAGATATAACAGTTTATACCGATGACTAGCAGGAGAAAATGAACCGTTAAATAAACAAAAATATATATTTTTTTAATATTTAGAATAGGCCGTGTCTTGGTACAAGTGGTGAATGCTGAGAGATTTTATTAGCATGCTACAATAACACTTGCACGATGAATAAGGTATGACGATCCAAAACTTGATAAGTTTTGAGGGGGAATTTATCTACACTCAAATTTATAAGAGAGAGTAAAACACCGCAAACTCAAATAATTTACGTGAAAAATTCGCAAAAGGGAAAAATCACGGTGCCAAAAGAGAGAAATTCCATTAAATCAAAGAGATTATGAGGGGATCTTCACACTCTGTTACAGTTTCAATTCTCTAGGGTTCGATCCCTCTGGGGTCCTTCTGCTTGATGGAGGTCTAAATGTATAAATATCCTGCTCGTTGTAATCAATGGTACGGATATTACGAATCTCCATAACTGCAAGATTTACATGTTGGGATTTTTTTCATAATTGCTCAGATTATGCTCTACATTATTGAGAGTGATTTCTGTTGCCATTTGTAACCGTTCGCGCTGCAGCAGGGGTTGTTGCGACATTCAAAACTTGAGTAGATCTTGCGGCGTAACTGACTCCGTGAGTCAAGGGAGTCCTACTTGCTGAACTGAATAGGAAAATCAGTGAGGTCAGTTGTTGTAAATGTCTTGCTCGTAGCAGGAGAAGCAACATCGGGAACAGCTGGGTGGTACTCCAGAAGGTGCTCGAAGTGTAGGAGTTCTCGGGGTGGTGTTGTCCTTAGAAGGAGTGACCTCAGGAACGACTGAGTGGCGCTCAGAAAAGTAATCTACTGGCAAATCTTGTCGTCTGTCTCGAACGTTACTGACGAGGTGGGACACATGTCGTGATCATGATGCAGATCAAAATCTGATCACTACGCAGTGGTACACGAAATCAATATAAATTTTGTTGTGTGGATCAAAAAATAACCAATTATTATTGACAATCCAAAGTCCTATTAAAAAAAGTTCTAAAATTGACTCGAACACCAATTTAGTTTCATCTCCAAAACAAAGCAGATCAAATAACGAAGAAACCCCACAATTGCGCTGAAAGAAATCTTTAGAAAGAAACAATAAAGCAGACTAAAATCGCACTAAACTGAAAGACTGCTGAGTTATCGACTTCACCGTCAAAGTCTTTAATCCTTAATTTCTCAATCCAAGTAGAAAAACCTCACAAGGATCAAACAAAGACCGCTGACTCGTCCCCAAAAGTCGAACTATGTAGACTTAATTAAATTTCATGATCTTAGTATGATCTTAGTAGAAAAATATGTTTGCGTTTCTAGAATGTGCCCATTGATTCTATTCCAAATGAAGCAGCAAACTTGAAGTACCCCGAACTAAACAAAATGCTAAAGGGTTGTAAACATTGTTGGGTAACATATTGGGAAAGAAGGAAGAATACAGATCAAATACACAATCAAAAATATCAAAATTTTACGTGAACAATCTAAATCAGGAAAAATCACGAAGCCGCACATAAATTCACTATATTATCAGAGAGATTACATTAGAAGAAGAGAGAACCTTACAGTCTCTCTTTATTTACAATGGCATACACACACGCTGCTGTCTTAACCATAATGACGGCGTATTTTCTTTTATAGAGAAAAGTGAGATTACGAGTTATGAAGTCACCAAACTGTCCTTGACACGTGTTCTCAAATTTTACGGGCTATGAAGCTTTCAAACTGTACCGCTTTACCGCTATACATCTCTGAGGCGCTACTCTGCAATATCAGTTCAGAGTGCTCCTTTGGTAGATGCTTCGGAGTTCTCCTCTAGAGTGATACCAAGCTGCTATTCTGGCACGAGACTTTGACCTTGACCTCAACCTGAAACTTCAAACTCGCCCAACCTCTTTACTAGGAGTTCTTTGCCCTCGCTCCAGGTTTGCAAGAGGAACTTCTCAAAATAATTTTGTTTCGGGGATTCCATTCCTGAGCCCTCGAGAGAGACTTCCCACCCTCTTGCAACTCCTACGGCGACCTGACCACGTAAATTGATCTGCCTAATGACTTTGCATAGGACGACAAATTGTCAATGCAATTATTTTTTGAGTTTTACTGTCTTCAAGGGCAAATTTTAACATTACAAATCACGAGTGCAGACAAGCACTTTCTCCGTGGCTCCAACTGGAAGCGCTAACGAAGCAGCGAGAGACGCCAATGTATCTGCACGCGTATTTTGCTGACGTGGTACATGATCAATGTAGAAGTTTTTGAACGTCTCCTGTTGGCCCAGAGACCTTTCACCTTAATTTTGAAGATGACTAACTTATGACGGTTAGTTTGCTAATGATCTTGTGTTTAATAAGTTTCAGATGTTGATCGAAATCTTAGTAGAGATTTGACTTCAATAAGAGATTCGCAGTCAAAGTGTTAAAGCAAATAAGTGTTGATTCAAGAGCTCACTTGAATCGAGTTTGGATCGAGTCATCTTGAAGATGAAGATCGACAAGAGGACTTCGGTTTGTTTAGTTTAGTTTTATTTTTATATCTTGTGTAAAAATAGACTAGTGTTGATCTCAAGTATACACACACACACACACAAAAGATAAATAGTTTTTGTTTTCAGTTTAACCGTTTTAGAATTTCAAGTATACATATGTAGTTTTCATGAATAGAAAATCAAAAGAAGTTTACATGATTTTATGTATGTTGGATTTCATCCATATACATATATGATTCATATTGTCTAAAAACTTAATTTGATGATTCTAGTTCATGTGTTTCAAGTTTTGTTTTTTAACAAAACTTAGTTTTGAATTTAATGTCAAAAACATAGATATATCTTTTTATATGTGTATTTGATTCCATTCATACACACTATATTTCAAATGTATTTAAATATCTTATTTTTGTATTTATACAAGTTTTTGAGAAATAGTTTTTCATTTTGAAGTCTTCTCAAAAACTCTTGAAGACAAAAATAAAACTAGTTTTGAAAATACTGTTTTTGACTTCAAACTTAATTTCTTATGCCTCAAAAATAGTTCAAATCGTTTGTAATATAGGTTGATCCTTGATCAAATATATTTGTATTTCAAGTGCTTACATAAACTTATTTTTGTAGATTTTATGTGATTGTATGGGATTTTAAAGGTATTAAAAAACTAAGTTTTCAAATCCAAAATCCCAGCCTGAGACCGCTGGTGGTCGACCGGAGCGGATCTCGATCGATCGGGCGACCGATGTGCACAGATACGTGCACACGGTCTTGGCCTTAGGCCGGTCGACCGTCTGGTCGACTGATCCACAGGGCATCTGGCCCCGGTCAACCGACCGGTCGACTGACCAAAGAGTTTACTCTCTGGTTCTGCCTCGGTAAACCGGGCGGTTGACCGACAGGAAAATTGCCTTGGGGCGGTCGACCGAAAACCCCAACTGTCAGAAATCTGAACGTTGGTCAGTCAACCAAGCGGTTGACCGACAGGTCATTCTGGACCTAGTTGGACCCTCCAATCGCTATATTTTGGGAATTCTATAAATATGGGTTCCCTTGGCTTGTTTCTTCTAAGATTTTTGAGAGCAATTTTTCCCACCTTCTCAAGTGTTTTTAATAAAGTTTTCAAAAAGTTTTTGAGCCAAAATTCTTTATCTTTATTTGTTTTCAAAGTTTTGAAAAATCAAAGAAAATCAAGTCTTTGGGAATTCTATTTGTTCTTCATTTTATATATCCATCAAGAAATTTTTCCTAAGTATTTTCTTTGTTGTTTTATTTCCAAATACTTTGTTTTCTCACATACTTGAGCTATCATCTCAAATCTATCTTAAGGATCTTTGTATTGTGAGAAAAATTATTTGTGATCCTTTGAGACCACCAAGAGAAATTTTGTGATCATTGGATCACCAAGTTTTATTTCTTCTTTACTTTGTGCTAGGCTTGTGCCTTCCCTCTTGTGTAGAGGTGATTGTGTTTAAGAGAGAAGTTGTATACTTCAGGTGTTGAGTTGTAATTCCTCAGTGGAGGTCCCTTTTGTAGAAGATTCTGTATAGACATAGTGACAATCCTTCTGTGTGAAGGCGGGAACGTAAAGTAGTAGCTCGAATCTCGAAAGATATCTTGGTATTTGCGTTTTTTCCACTATCTCTCAACTCTATCTCTTTTATATCTTGCATTGCTTTACATTGTTCATATTCATATGCTAGATATAGTTTGTGTGTGCCCACACTTGTGTTCAACCAAGAGAGCTTATTAAAGCACCTTAACTCTTAGTCTAAAGAAATCTAGAGGAGTAGCTCCAGAGCCCTTCACGGGAAATTCGGACTCACTCTTGATTACACATAGTGTGTTTGCAATTAAGTTTTTAATTCCACATCATTTTTCCTAGATTAGCTAGTACACCTATTCACCCCCCTCTAGGTGTATTTCAATTGGTATCAGAGCCTAAGCTCCTGATATTCAGTTTAACCACCTAGGAGTGAGATCTTTGGATAGCTAATCTAGTACTGCATTTGCATACATATAGTTTATACACTCACGGACTTCCTTGGCCCTCCCACGTATGATGTTTTTAATATCGATATGTGAAAGTTTAAGATGAGTGCCTATTTAAAAGCTCTAGGTTTGCATGTTTACCTTACCACTACAAAAAAAATTATATATTGATAATGGCAAGCACCTAGAGGCCAATACACAAGCCATGGAGGCATCTAGGCACACACTTGGCAAAGGTCATCTTTCTATTATTTCTCATTGTGATTTCGCTTTTGCAGTGTGGAAAACATTGACCTCTCCTGAGCAACAAACGACAAATAATGTATAGAAGGAATCTAGTGGAGATGAGTCCGATCAAGTTTGCTTCATGGTCCAAGAGAATGACTCCCTTATGGTACTTCGGACACTCAACTAAATGATAGTGCTAGTTCTTCATGTGATGATAATGCTATAGATGCACATGCTAATGAACTATCCAAATTTTGTGAAAACTTGCTTTCTAAATACAAATGTTTAAAAGCATGAGTTTTAAATTAAAAGAAGAAAAAAAATTTATTTTCAAAACTCGATTTGGTTTTTGTAAGAAAGAGTTAAGATTTTAAATGAGAGAGACTCATTGAAAGTTCAACTTGACCTTCCTTTAAATGAAAATAAAATTTTAAAGAATAAAAATGATTTTGATATAGTTTTGAAGAAAAATGAAGTTGTCTTCAAAACTAGATTTTGTTGTAAAAGAAAATAATTTTTTGAAAAATAAAATTGCTTTAATTTCAAAAGAATCAGATTTTGTTTCAAATGAAAATACTTCTTTGAAAAATGATTTGGCTTCTCATTCTTCTCATGATTCTATTGTTATACCTTCAATTAGTAAGAATGCATGCTCCACTTCTTCTTCAACAATTGAAAATGATATTTGTATCTTGAATAAGAGTGTAGATAGTTTGAGCTCCACTTTGAGCCAATATAAACCACACACGGTTGAATCCATGTTTCGGAAGAAACATACTCCACATATGCATGCACACTATTCACAGCCTATACATGCTCTTCATGCTCACAGACATGATTATATGTATGCTAATATGTACACTTGTACACATTGTGGATGTACAGGCCACCTTACAAAATTTTGTTATTATAAAATACATAATTCAAATTTTGTAAATAAATTTATTTGGGTTAGAAAAGATGCTAACCCCCATGGACCAAGGGAAGTGTAGGTACCAAAATCCACCCCTATTTCATTTGTTGTAGGTGTGGGCTCTCACAAGATGTGAGAATAATGGTGTCTTGATGGTGGATGTGTTTCAAACTCAAAGATCATATCTATGGATGTATCACTTTCAAGGGATGTTTACTGTCTAAAAATCACTGAAGACAAGTCATCAAATGCAGAACTCATACTTCAGACGCAAGGCTGATAAAAATCATTGAAGTAGTATCAAAGCCAAGACGCGGGGCTCGAAGCGCGCGTCTTAGCATCACTGCAAAGCCAAGACGCGAGCTCGAAGCCCGCGTCTCCACATCATTGCAAAGCTAAATTGCGGGGCTCGAAGCCCACGTCTCAGCAGAGCTCGATGTCCGCGTCTCAATACCACAGCAATGCCAAAACGCAGGGCTCAAGGCCCGCGTCCAGTAGCGTCTCAATGGCTAAACACAGAGCTTAAGCCCGCGTTTCAATTACAAGTGCGTTCCGTGTCTCTGTTATAACTGCCCTTATTACTGGGTCGGTTACTGCCTACGTAATAAGGGAGTTAACTCCCATTATAGAGGATTTTAAGGGGACAATTTTACCCTGAAACCCCAATAAATAGCTCAGTTTGCTATTGAAAAGGGGTCAGAATTTTCAGCTTAGGAATACTGATAAAGAGTTAAACTCTTCTACCAACTTGCTGAGTTTAAGTTTTTACCTAAGTCTCTTTGAGATTTCATTGGATAGGAGTTGTGCTACTCCATCTGTGATCCAAGGAGAAGACTTTCAGAAGAGCTGGATGTTTACTCGGTCAACAGAAACTAAGAATCTCTTTTCACGGCTACGCAAAGAAACCAGCCTTAAACAAAGAGAAGATCTGAGATTGAGTGTCTTCTCTCTCTTATAGTTGGGATTTGAGTGGTTGTAACTTTTTATTGATTCAAGAAAAATTTGCAATACACTTTCAATATTCTTTCCCGTACAAGAGATGGCAACTCTGCTAGGGACTACTTTCTCCACAGATGAGCAAGTTATGACGCAAGGTGACATCAGTTTCATGAAAAAAATGGTCGAGCCACTCGCTATGAAATTCGACCAGGTAAAGTACGAAGAGTTCCTTTCTTCTGGCTCCAAGAGCCCCAGGGTGACATGGCAGTACCGCAGGGCCTCCTCAGAGATCCGCTCTCAAATCCCTTCGAAGACTTCCCCAAAGATGGCCTGCGCAAACAGTGCCATTTCTGACCGCGTCGCGCACGTAGTCTGCACCAACATCTCCCATGAGACCCACAAGGCCAACGTCATTGAAGGCCAATCTTGCCACGCCCCTTCTCTTCCTCAGCTCTAAGTTACCGAAGGTCCCTAACAATTCGTGAAGCGTAACCGGAATGCTGAACGTCGATAAAGGCGTCGTGCACGTTGACAACAGATGAAAAAAATCTGGAAAAGCCATCTGTCTAGCAGATACAGAACGCAAGATTCAACCCCGCATCTCTTCTGAGCAGCATCAGACACTTGAAGTCTGCGTCTGGATACCAAAGTGCAGAACTCGCGAGGCTCGCGTTTTTGAGGCCCTACCTCCTAGACACGATGTTCAGGAACGCGAGGTCCGTGTATCTTCTCAGATATACGAGACTCGCGTCTCTATGTCAAAACATGAAGTCCGCATCTCTCAAATGTCTCCAGGCAAATGTGACAATCAGCAACGCGAGGTCCGCGTCTCTTCTCAGCAGAGGCACGATACCCACGTCTCAAAGCCAAAACGCGAGAGTCTGTTCTATAGAACATGAACTCCATGTTTTAAATCTTGCGTCACTGAAACTTGCAAAGTTAACATTCGCTCTCCGATGGCTAGTGTCAGAAGGAAACTGAAAAGTCCTCGTCCTCAGAGAATTGAGGCTGGTCTCTTCGATCCCCCTTCAACAGATCTAAGGGATTACTTGACAAGAAGAGGAGTGTTCATCAAATCACTCCACTATGATACTGTGAACAACTCATCACAGCGGTGCTCTTTGAATGTCACTGTAGCTCGCATATACGCAAATAGTCGGTGTTCAACCAGTTATCCTCTACGTCAATCTCCCTCTAGGCCAAAAGGCGTCGCTCCCGCACAAGGAAAACCTTCTCTGATATAGATTACCTTGTAGTTACTGCAAATATGGTAGGTCCAAGCACTACGCCAAGCAGAACTAAGAGGAATCAGCCAATAATCAGCTCCGACAAGTCTAACACCAAGCCGGAAGGAGTGTACCGGCATACCCACACTCGAACTGGCGTAATAGCCCCAGTGGACTATAGTGCCCTAGCTCTGGGCATCGAATTGAGCGAGTCATATTCTGCCATTGCAGAATCACAGGCCTCAAATTCTTCGGTAGAGAAAGAAGCTTTTGCATATATGGCAAACACTCCTGAAGAAATGGCCAGACGCTTTGAACAGCAAGCCCAGACCCAGAGGGAGCAACTCGATATGATTCGTGCTCAACAAGAATCTATCAACAGCCTCAAGCAAATGCTTTCAAAATAGCTTGAGGACAAAAAGAAGAAGCTGAAGGCCAAGACTCGTTCTAAGAAGTCCAAGGGCAAACGGAAGAAAGGAGAACACTGCTTCGATCCTTCGTTCTAAAAGGGAAAGCCCCTGATTATTATCTTCGAACTCGCAGGGGGTTGGGCTATGTGTCAACTCCAATCTCGTCAACCTCTGAGTTTGAAGAGTCATTATATCATAATCACTCGTCAGGCATATCATCGTGGGAGTCAGATGTTAGTGTCGGCAACATCTTTAAAGAACTTTCGATAAACATGGTTGCAACAAGCCGCCCGGAAGATGAAGATGAAGAAATGATCCAGTCAGATACAGATCTTTGGATCAAACACCTAAATACTCTCTGGGATATTCGCTTTGAACAGTATGAACCACCCACAGAGGATAAGGTTACCCACATTAATCTGGAAGATGAGGCTAATCCCAACCCCATTTTTATAAGCGAAAGTTTATCACCCCCCGAGAAGGAAGATCTAATATCATCAGGTGTGGACATGTTCAACTCCTCGTTGGCATCTTTGATTTCATCAGGTGTGATATTATTCATAATGATGAACATTGTTTTCCTTACAGTTGTCGTTTCTGTCTCTTTGAATTTCAGATCTGACAATGTTATTTCTTTCGCTCATCCAGTTGATAAATAGGATTATGAAGAGTTAAATTTGTAAAGGATGCGATGCCTCAATCTTCTTTCATTCTTTCTAAGGATCATGAGAGGCTTCTTTCCATCATTCTCTCTCGAGAATATGTTAGAAACTCATTGTAACAGTTTTTTTCTTTTAAACAGCATCAAAACTGGGCCATGCCAGAAGTATCAGTGCATCTCAGAGGCGATGGCATTTTGAATATCATAAATTATGAAGCTGTTTTTCTTCGATTTCAGCCTTGGATCCTGATATGAAGAATTCATTCCTTGTTCAATTTTCTCGGCTATCTTTTATTTGATCTCTTCCTTTAATTCTGAAGTTGCCCAACTTTCACAAGCTTGAATCTCTCATTCCACACACTACGAGTATACAATGTCACTTCCCACTTTACATCTTCAGATACCTTTTGTAATATGCTTGGTCTAAAATATTGTATTTTTTTGTTTTTTTTTAAAGTATTTATTTTATTTTACTAGTTATTTTATTATTATTTGTTAACTTGATTTATAGTACAAATTATTTTAAGATAGTAAATGATATTTTGGCCTTACATGTATATTTAGCATTATAAGTATTCATTTTAATTACTAGCTAGTATTTTTCCCATAACTATGTTACTATTATTATTATTGTAGTTGCTATTATTGTTAATATTGCTATTGTTATTATTCTTATTGTTATTGTCTTGTTTTAGACATTATTATTAATGGTAATATTTTTACCAAGTATTATTAGATAATATTTTTAATGTTGATAATTTTATTATTATTATTACTGCTATCTCTTTTTGATTATTAGTATTTATTATTGTTATTATTATTATTATTCATATCTTTTCCTTTTTCCTAACCCATAACCCGTTACCATTGATATCCTTACTCATTAACCCAAAACCTAATCCCCATAATCTTATCTTAATTCAAATCCTAGATCCTAACTACCTAATTCAAATTCTATCTAATCAAATCTTTATTCTAACAAACCAAATTATAAATTTTAACTAATCCTAATCTAAATACTAACAAAAATCATATACATCCTAACTTACACAAATCCAAATCTTATTTTCAAAATTATAACCTTAATTATATCTTTCCTAAACTACTAAGTCAAGCAGTTTAAACCTAATTGAAATTCTGATTTTTAAAATCCCTAATAATTTATAAAAAACTAAAACTACTTCTTTTTTACCTCCAAAGAAAAACTATGACCCAATTCTCCCCACCTCCTTCTTTCTTTTCTGCTCAAGCGAAGTACGAATGAAAAGGAATCTCGAAGTACAGAAATTGAGGAACATGTTAGGGGAGATCAAATCCAAGTAAGTAATCCATCTTCTCACAATTTATTTGATATAAATAGTTTATTAAAAATCATGTCTACACCATGACTATTCATGAAATTTTATATATCAAAAACCCAACCATAAATCCAACAAAAATACATGTGAGAATATACCAACCCATAATTTTAATTTACATAATTTTTTCAAAAATTTTAAAACAAAGGGAAAAAAAGATAATAAAAAATTCCTTGACCAAGCCTGGCTTGGTCCGGCCTGGGCCTAGCCACGGCCTAGATTCCTAGATATATATATATATATATATATATATATATATATATATATATATATATATATATATATATATATATATATATATATATATATATATATATATATATATATATATATATATAAAAGAAAGAAAGAAAGAAGAACTGCATATTAAAATAATTAGTTAAAAATATCAAAAAAATGGAGAAAAATATAAATAATAGTTTACAATACTTTTACTGTCTAAGATAAAAAATTTAGACTAATACCAACATAAATTAACTTAAACCACCCACTATAAAGCATTTTTCTTAATGGTAAATTCAGACCCGTTAAATAATTTAGTGGTATTTGGAGTACTTGGCAGTTCTTGATATTACCTTATTGATATTGAGCATCATATGTATATGGTTGGATCCTAGTATTGTGATATGGGACTTTATCATTTCATGTGTAACCGTTTCAGATTCAGATTTAGGCGATAAATCTTAGAATATAAATTGATTGATCTTGAGGTTGATTGACTAATGATTTAGATTAAAGATTTATATTTTATGTGGAATACTTATCACACTAGATATTCATATACTTAATGATAAGTTAGATGAGAATTCATTGTATTCTGAGAGTGTTTTATATTTTAGGTTCCATATGGGCGTAAATTGGGTTGACCTGACCTGGTGGCATGTATATGCATAATTGACTAGTTACTTGAATTTCTAAATCTTGTGTTTGAACTTAATGGAAGTGAGAGTGTATGACGGCCTTAATTAAAATTGGATAGTGATGATTAGTTGATATAGATAAGTATGTATTTTATATATTGGGATTTGGATATATCGATGACTTTAAGAATCTGAGTTGTTTAGATATTTTGCCTGGATTATTCTATTCATGCCTGTAGGTCATTACTTATTTAGAATATCATGATTTACCTGAAGAACTTGACTGATTATACATGACATTTACCTCGTAATTGTATTATCCATGTTACCATAATTGCTGGCAAACTATTGTATACGGTAACAACACCCTAATGTTATACTTGTTACATGTCCTATTATACAGGTATCCTATTCACTGACATTATATATCCTGTTATACCGGTATCCTGATTACACATGTTGATGTCATTACCGTGGCTATCACCGAGTTGTCTTAGTAATTTAAGTAACATGCACATTATAATTTTGATAAACTAATGACATGGTATTAAACAACTTACACTGGGATTGGAAAAATTGATGGAGGAGACAACGTCTGTATTTTAGGTAGACCTAGGTATAGGTTGCGCAGCCAAAAGAGTGTTCCACTGCAGGGTTCCTGGGGGTGACTGATACCTCGTCGTGTTCTTGTTCCTGTTATACATGTTATACATGTTCCTGACTGCCTTGCGGTAGGGTCTAGTTCAACGCTAAGAGTCTGGGCCATGGTCCTGGGTATGTACGGGACCCACCTAAAGCATGGACAATGTCTCCAAACGATCAGTTTCAATAACTTAGGAGCCTGATTGACACGTGTGATAGGCTTTTTATGAGATGCGTCTATTGCAAGTGGCAATTGGTATTCGCTTACATAATAAATAATAAGGTACTGTAATTGATTATCTTTACCTGATACATGTATGTATATTGGACATCCGATGTTACACCTGACCTGATTGGATATTTGACTCTAGTATTGACTGACTCACCCGCTTGATTTATAGATCGTGACAGACACCTGATTGAATACCTGACTAGACACATACTCTACTGCGTGCTAAACACATTATTGTTTATTTACTTTATTCAGTCATTTCTTATTTCAGTATATATAATTTCTTTATCTACTCACATGTTATATGTACATGCACTTTTCAGTTTATTCTTACACATTTTGTAGCACCGCGTTACCGAGATACGCACTAAGATACGTATCCCAAATTTTTTCGACCGTATTAATTCAATTTTCTTCCAGTATGTGTTTTTTGGTTGTGATTGCTTATGTTATTGTATCGAATCTGGATTCTCGACCTAGAGTCAGCCCTGACTCGGACCGAGAACCTGATGCCAGCATGCTGCCCGATTTGATCTTTCTGATAGTTCGATTTGACCGATTTCAGTTTCAAATACTGTTTTCTAATATTTTAGATTTTTTATAATTTTCTGAAAAATTTCAGAATTTTTCTGTAAAATCTCCAAAACGGTGTCAGTCGGCATCGCTGATCGATTCCCGAACTTTTAGTTTTCAAACGGGATTGAATTTTTAGAAATGGCTTTCACGTTACTTCTTAGAATTTTATTTTCTATCTAAATATATTTTTTGAAATTTTCCTAATTTTATCAAAATTTGACCGATTCTGGTGTCGGCCGGTACCGCTAGAATATTTTAGGATTTTTAATTTGAAAATTAGATCAAATTTCTCGAATCTGATTTCATCAGATATCTTAAAATAATATTTTCTATTTTTGAAAATTTTTGGAACGTTCTGAACAGTCAAATTTTGCCCTATTAAAATAATAATATTATTTACCGTTCTTTTCTTTTCTTACTTTTCCCTTCACCACTCCCCTACTTTATACTTTCAGAATATTCTATTATTTTAATTATTTAATAATTTATTTATTTATTATTTTTTACTGTTTCTTTTCGTTCCCATTATTTTTTCCATTTTTCATTCTTTTTCTTTCTTTTCTTTTCTTCCCCCTTACCTTCCCCATGCCCTGCTCCCCTTTCCTGCAGCCGCCTGCAGAAGCAGCTGGAGCATGATGGGCTACAACAGCAGCCAATCCCTCCCCCATCCCCTCTCATTTCCCCTCACTTCTTCTTCCTATAAATTTTCTTTCCCTTCTCCCCTTCTCATTCCTTATCTTCTCCATTTCAATTCTCCAACTCCAACAACTCCACCAACACTCCCACATCATTACCGTCGCCTCCACCACCGGAGCCATCGCTGCCGTAGGCCACACACCCCCCATTTCCTTCTCCACTTCCATTACCCCCAAACACCACCACTCCTTCTTCAATTTCATCCAAACCTATCGCCACAACTTCATCTTCTTCTCCAAAATCCTTCACCAAACAACCTCATCCTCCACTTCCAACCCCTCAACCACCCCCCCACTCCTCCCCTTCCCGGGGCAGCCGGCTGTTCCCACCTCTGGCGGCGCCGCCGCTGCCCAGGGCCCGCCGGCGGGTGGCCGGCCGGCCACAATCCCTCCCTTTCTTTCTTTCTTTCTTTCTTTCTTTCTTTCTTTTCCTTTCTTCTTTCTTTTCCTTCCATAAATAACTCTTTTACCTACTTACCCTAAATACCCTCCCCTTCATCCCTAATTACTTCTCTAAAATTTCTATCATACCCCTCTCCTTTAATTCCCTAATTCTTTCCTCTTTTAAACATACCCTACACACACTCTCTCTCCTTCCTACAACTCTCTCTCTCCCCCGTCTCCCCTCTCATTCTCTCTCTAATATTCATAATATAATATATATATTTATTTTAATTTATGGGCTAGTGGCATGCTCGCGAGTGTTAGCGGACTTCACAAATTTTACCCGGTATTGCGTTCCGATTTTTAGGCGAGTGCTTTGTATTAGGCTTAACAATTACTACTCTTGTATTTATAGCATGATATTAATATATGGATATTTTAACATGCCCAACACTTCCTACTGTACTTTTTAGTACATGATACCTTGTTGTACGAGTTAATATATGATGTTGTACTCTGTATTCACCGACACTGGACATGTTATACTTGACACGTAATATCAAACATCGGCACTTGATATGTTATACTTGACACCTGATCTTGATACTTGATATCTGACACCGGTTCTTAACTGTTGGCCCGAAAGCCCATCACTCTAGTTTTGATGATGATCAACTCATGTAGTTATAGTACTAATGATCTTGTGTTTAATTAGTGACATATTTATGATCAAGATCTTAGTAGGTGCATAGTTTCAACAAAGGATTTGAAGTCAAGTTTTGGAGCTAGCACGGTTTGATCCAAGAGCCATTGGATCGTGTTTGGACCAAGTCAAGAAGATGAGAAGGCTTCAAGTGAAGACTTCAAGAAGATGAAGACTTGTGTCTAGGTTTGTTTTTAGAAGATTTTATTTTTAGATAAAATGTAAAGGATAGAGTAGTTGGTGATTGCTCAAGTATACATATACACACACACTCTTGATAGTTTTGTTTTTTACAAAAGATTTTCTATTTTTGAAAATACATGTTTCGTTTTTGGTATTCAAGTTTTATGTTTTAACCAAAACCAGGTTTAGTGCTTAATGTCAAAAACATAGATATTTCACCATGTTTGTGTAGTGGATCATATCCATACACTTTAAGCTTCAAAGTTGTTTAAATATCTTGTTTTTGTATTTGGTGAAGTTTTGAAAAAACAAGTTTTGAAAAATCAAGTTTTGGAAAATACTGTTTTTCATTTGAGCCAATATTTCCATCTTACAAAAATAGTCCAAATTATTTGTAACATGCCTTGATTTTGTGCAAGCATGTTTGTTTATCAAAGTATATTGGTAAAACTATTTTTGTAGATTTTTCAGTATTTTACGGTATTTTATTTAAGCCAAAAAGACCAAGTTTTTAATCCCTTAACTTTGTTTCCTGGCTTCAGCCGGTCGACCGGAACGGTCGACCGCAGCTTGAAGTCGGCCGACCGTCACGGTCGACCGACGTGCACAGACGTGCACGCCAGTTCTGACAGGAGGCCGGTCGACCGACCCGGTCGACCGTCCATAGAGCTCTGCTCTCTGGAAAGGCCCCGGTCGACTGGGCGGTCGACCGGACAGAGAGACTTGCTCTCTGTATCCTAGATCGGTTGACCGACCGGTCGACCGATGGCTCAACGGTCTGAAATATGACCGTTGGCCGGTCGACCGGACGGTCGACCGACAGGTCTGACAGACCTCTAACGGCTAGTTTTTGGAACCCTATAAATTGGGCCATTTGGGGGCTGTTTTGATTAAGATTTTGGGAGAGTTTTTAAGCCAATTTTTCCTACTCTTTTAAGAGGTTTTCTCCACAAAATTGAGAGCAAATATTTCCTATCAAAAGGGGAGTTTTATCAAGAGTGTTTTAAAGAGATTCTTTGAGTTTTCCTCCACCATCTCTTTCCTTGTTTTCTCACACATACACTTGAGCTATCCATTGCTATTCATCCCATAGGAGTGTTGTAGTGAGATTGTTTTTAGGTGATCAAAGTGTTGTGATCACCAAAGACTTCTTTCTTGTACTTTGAGGAGGCGGACGTGTGTGTCCGCGGTGTGATTGGTCGCTAATGTTGCATATTTAATATCATATGTCCATACTTATTATAAAATAAAAGCCTGCATTGTCCTAATTAATTGTTTAATTTATTTGCAGGCCCAATCTTTAAGGAGATGAACAAAAATGAGCCCAAAGTCCACCAAAATTCTGATTTAAATTAGAATTAATTCGCACCAAGTAAATCAGGGCAAAATCAAGAGGTGGAAAACCGGTTGAGAAGAATCCTCTCAGAATCGATCGGTTAAAGCCAAGAATCCAAGGCCATTTCATTAGAATCCGGGACTCAAACTGACAAACCAACTCCAGATAAAGTCAGAGGGCGAAACCAAGCTGACCCATCAACAGGGTGTGGCCACCTGGCCACACCCTGGCCGCGAAAACTCGGCAAAAGCCGCGTTTCCGCGGCAATCTTGGGGAGTTAGGGGGAGCGTTTGCTCCCTCGATCTCCCAGGGATCCTCCTTACTGGGTTTATGCCTATAAAAGACCAGTATCTGTGCTGAAAAGGGGACGCCAATGCAGAGTTAGGATTTAGACTAGTTTTTCATTTCTTTAGTTTAGGTTTTTGTTTTTCTTTTTCAATTAATTGTAACTTTCATTTATGTAAATCAGAGGAGATCAGACTTTCATCGAAGAACAAGAATGAAGCTGGAGCTATAGTGACAATGGTGTAAGGTTTTCTTTCTTTTCTTTTATTGTTATGAAATCGAATCTTTGTTCTTTCTGTGTATGTACTTCTGTTTAGTTTTCTTCGTCTTCTTCTTTTCTACTTCACTTTTCTTTTTACAACTGTCGTCCAAGTGAGTCTAAAAGCATCGAAAGAGCCTTGCCTTTGCGAGTGCCACCGATAGCTCATGACGATGGAATTGTGAGTCTCTCTGTATCATTTCATACTTGAAGTAGTCTTGCTGATGTAATGTGGAAGAGATCAAAAATCTAATCTTATGGGCTATGCGCTGAATGCCTCCACTTCAAGGTAAAATCGTCGCTGAAGAACTCAAGGTAAGCTTTTGGTAAAAAGAAGGTAAGTAATTGTCTTTCTTTCTTTTCTTTTATTTCTTTAATGTAGATCACCACCTCTTCCAAATCGTTTTCACTCTTCTTTCCCAAACTTATTTGTACATAGTCGCTTCTTTCATTTTCTGATTTTTCCACCTTCTTCATCTTTTACTTTCTTCTTAACTTTAACTATTAACTCTTTTTTCTTTTTCTTAACTTAAAAACAGAGAAGAACTCTCATTTGGTTTTTATAACGATTTCAATAAAACTGTAAACGCTTCTATCGCAAAACTCTCCTTGTGGATTACGACCCGCATAGCCACTTGCTATCGCGGAAGAATTGAGCACTTGCACATTTTTATTATAAGTGCTGAAATTTCGTATTTTTTGTGCAGGTTTTACCTCAATCAAATTTTGGCGGGGGAGGGTAACATGTTTTTTATTGGAATCTGAATTTTTTTTGAAAATTTTTTAGAACTAAACGAAGTTTCTTCTCTGTTGTAGGTTACAGGGCAATAAAAGCAGGAAATTAATATTGCAGTGACATATAAGTGGCCTTGGGCCTCTGCTCTAGAAAGCAGAGACCAAGGGCCCTCCGAATTGCCGCGTTTCCACGGCAAAAGCCGCGGATCCGCGGCAAGGACGAGTTGACTACTAACAGGTTTTTGCAGGGCTTCTTGCTTTGCAAATTCTAGTTCTTTGCAATTCTTTATTTCCTATATGCCATCACATAAGCCTGCTAAATAATCAACAATAAAACGTTTGTTGCAAAAGTTAAAAATTGATTAGACGTTTGCATTTTAGGCACGCATTTTTTTTTTTCAATTCATTTATTTTTATAGTTGAAGAGTGCTGGAGCAAGGTACGTATGCATTGCATTTAGCATAGGACTTACTTCTTGGTTGATTTATATCGCTTTGAGTGAATCTTACATATCTTGTACACTTGCACAAAAATTATTTTAAGGGCACTAACCCATAACAAGATAAGGTAGGGATTTAATCACCCTTCCTTAGCCCAAAAATTAGAATCCAAGCACTCACTAACCCAAGCCTAACTTAAAATGAGTAGACGTTGGCCCTAGGGACATCTCGGACTCAATTAGGAGATTATCCTAAGGGGGAAAGGTGTTGGAACTTGACTCTTGCCAAATCAGTGTCTAGGAAAGGGATTAAGGGCCGAAAGCCCGAAGGTTGGTAGTTATTTAATTAAGGAACGTCTTTTGATGGAAAACCTCCCACCAACCTCGCCCTGACCTGGCTGATTAGCTTGTGGTCAAGGTCTACATTAAACCTCCCGTGGACATTCTAACCAGTTAGGAGTCGTCTAGGTTTAGGTCTACCCTAACTTAGGTTAGAATTTTTTCTTTCTTGTTTGTTTATTTGTTTGTTTTTCTTTCTTTTTGTTTGTATTCCATTGTGTGATATGGCTTATAATAATAATTTTTCCAACTATAATAATAATCCATATTACACATCAAACTCTTTTTCGGATATTACCAACCCGGCATATCATGACTTTAACCAACCTAGTGTGCCCGATTGGTCTTATCCGAATCAATATAACCCATGTCCCCATCGTATGACTATAATTTCCATAACGATTTCAACTCTTCACAGAGTCAGTGGGGATTCACCTACCCCGAGTCAAATTTTCAACCAAATTATCCCCCTTCTCTACCTAGTCCACAATATTTCCAAGAGTCATACTCAGTTCCACCAGTCCAAAATAGAAGACCATCAATTTTGGAAATGAGTAGCGTGAGTCCAAACACAAATCCCAAAATCTGATGGACTCACAATTTCACTACCACTTCCAAGACAACTCTTCATTTTGTCATCAAAACAATGAACCCATCAATTATGAAAAGATGCTTGAAGCCATGACTCATGCTCAAAATGCTAGAAATCGTGACATAGATATGATGGTCGAATCTCTACGTTCTCACCGTTTGACCAGTTCTGATGTCACTAACCATCCTGTTAGAGTCGAAGAGTCATGTAGTCTTGGAAATCAAGATTCTATTTCAGAACAACCACTTGAACTTGCCCAAACTCCAAATTTTGAAAAAGATATTGACAGTTTAGCAAGTTTTCCTTTTCCTGAAATAGAACTTGAAAATGAATATGATCCTGAACCCCAACTTAGTGATTCAATTCTACTTCCTGGTTCAATTATGACTCCGGTATCTTCACCTGATTTTAATCTTTTTTCTGAGTCAACATTGAATCCTGTGCCAATTCATCATGAAATTGAATCACCCATTCTTGAGGATCATATTGAACTTGACCAATTATACAATTTTGAAAATCCTATTGACAAATTGGCAAGTTCTCAATTTTTTGATATTGAACTCAATGAGATATGTGACCTAGATTCTCAAATCTGTGATCCAGTTCAACTTTCTGAATAAATATTGACTCCTGTTGTGTTACCAAACTTGAGTAATATTTTAGAGTCAGTTTTGATTCCTCCACCTATCATTCCTGAACTGGAATCACCCACATAAAGTCACATTCCATTGTTAGAAAATACATGTGGACTAGAGTTTCAACTTCTTGACTTGGACCCGCTTCTTGAACCAATTTCGACTCCTGAACCTTTACTTGACTTAAGTCACCTTCCCGAGTCGGTATTAGTTCCTGTCCTTCCTGAGTCCAAGTCAACCGTTTTATCATTTCATACTCCATTCTGGAACGAGGTGGTTGACAAATTTGACTCCGAAATTAGTTATGGAATATGGACATTAGATGGGGTTAAATATTTAATAAAGATCCTTTATGGATACATCTTTTTAATGGGTTATATTAAAGATACTTCTGGTGGGTTCCTCCTAGACCCAAGAAAAGTTGATTGGGCCGCGTTTCGTGGACCAATCAGACCACCACCGGAACCACCACCTTAAGATAACACTTTTCTTCCCTGTCGTCTTTTTCATGCATCTATGCATTAATTCATACATTGAGGACAATGCATGAGATAGGTGTGGGGGAGGGTCTAACATAACTTTTCTTTTTCTTTAAAAAAAATTAACATTTTTCTTTACTTTTAAAAACTTTTTGAAAAATAGAAACAATATTTTGACATTTTTTTGTAAGAAATTAAGTTAATTTTAAGGAATAGGAAAATCCAAATTAAGATTTCTTATACTTGGTCAAAATAAGATTATTTGTTTGATTTTTAGGGTTAGGAAGATAATTTGTCAAAGTAATTTAGTCTTGATCTTTACCTTGATGAAATATGCACACTTCATACACTTACACACTTAGGGTTTAAAAACAAAGATTCTTATGCCTTATAAAAAATATATATATATAAACAATCTAATTATTGATTAGCTAGGTGCTTTGGCCTAAGAAAGCCTTAGTATTTATGCAAAAGATAATTAGATGAGTTTGGAAAACAAAAAAAAAAGAAAAAAAAAGAAAAAAAACAAGTCTAATTATTGATTAGCTAGGTGCTTTGGCCTAAGCAAGCCTTAGTATTTATGTAAAAGATAATTAGATGAGTTTGAAAAAAAAAATGTGTATCCTCTGATTAAGCTGGGTATTTATGCCTCATGAAGCATAAGTATTCACGCCTAAAAGGGGTACATCGTATAAATAAAAACCTTAGTTTCGTGGCCTTATCTGCTCGAGTATTTAAGTCCTTAGGGGTGTTTTCTCACCTGGTGCCCTAAAACTGTCCGGTTTGGGTGTCACCGACTGAATGCTTGTTACATGGGCAGATTAGAAAGCCTAATAAAATTGAGGAATAAAACAAAAAAAAGTATATATAAATAAATAAGGCATAAGAGTTAGAGTTAATGAACCTAAGTCAAAATTTTCACAGTCACGATGGTGCATATGACTTAGGGTAAAGTAATAGACTAGATGAGAAGTACAATTTGACTCCTTACTTTGATTGATAACAAATTTTTGAATAGAGACTAAGTTTAGGAATGAAAAATTCGGTTTTCCTATAACTTATAAATTGCTTAGATCTTACAATCATATTTCAAATATTTTTCTCTTTCAAAATGCTTTTCGAAAATACTAACTCTTTGTTTCCCTTTCTTTATGGATTTTGTGGGTGTAATCCGCTGAAAACCCTCACAAGACAAAACTCGTCCTCTAGGGGAAACCTAGAGGTTTAATGGCTTGTTGCACATGCTCAGGGCAATCGCGCGACCTACGAAAGTGGTCTATTAATCCTTAGTATAGTTTAGTTGTTTTGCTCGAGGACGAGCAAAAGATAGGCATGGGGGTGTGATTGGTCGCTAATGTTGCATATTTAATATCATATGTCCATACTTATTATAAAATAAAAGCCTGCATTGTTCTAATTAATTGTTTAATTTATTTGCAGGCCCAATCTTTAAGGAGATGAACAGAAATGAGCCCAAAGCCCACCAAAATTCTGAATTAAATCAGAATTAATTCGCACCAAGTAAATCAGGACAAAATCAAGAGGTGAAAAACTGGTTGAGAAGAATCCTCTCAGAATCGATCGGTTAAAGCCAAGAATCCAAGGCCATTTCGTCAGAATCCGGGACTCAAACTGACAAACCAACTCCAGATAAAGTCAGAGGGCGAAACCAAGCTGACCCACCAACAGGGTGTGGCCACCTGGCCACACCCTGGCCGCGAAAACGCGGTAAAAGCCGCGTTTCCGCGGCAATCTTGGGGAGTTAGGGGGAGCGTTTGCTCCCCCGATCTCCCGGGGATCCTCCTTACTGGGTTTATGCCTATAAAAGGCCAGTATCTGCGCTGAAAAGGGGACGCCAATGCAGAGTTAGGATTTAGACTAGTTTTCCATTTCTTTAGTTTAGGTTTTTGTTTTTGTTTTTCAAGTAATTGTAATTTTCATTTATGTAAATCAGAGGAGATCAGACTTTCATCGAAGAACAAGAATGAAGCTGGAGCTATAGTGACAATGGTGTAAGGTTTCTTTCTTTCTTTGATTGTTATGAAATCGAATCTTTGTTCTTTCTGTGTATGTACTTCTGTTTAGTTTTCTTCGTCTTCTTCTTTTCTACTTCACTTTCTTTTTACAACTGTCTTCCAAGTGAGTCTAAAAGCATCGAAAGAGCCTTGCCTTTGCGAGTGCCACCGATAGCTCATGACGATGGAATTGTGAGTCTCTCTGTATCATTTCATACTTGAAGTAGTCTTGATGATGTAATGTGGAAGAGACCAAAAATCTAATCTTATGGGCTATGTGCTGAATGCCTCCACTTCAAGGTAAAATCGTCGCTGAAGAACTCAAGGTAAGCTTTTGGTAAAAAGAAGGTAAGTAATTGTCTTTCTTTCTTTTCTTTTATTTCTTTAATGTAGATCACCACCTCTTCCAAATCGTTTTCACTCTTCTTTTCCAAACTCATTTGTACATAGTCGCTTCTTTCATTTTCTGATTTTTTCACCTTCTTCATCTTTCACTTTCTTCTTAACTTTAACTATTAACTCTTTTTTCTTTTTCTTAACTTAAAACAGAGAAGAACTCTCGTTTGGTTTTTATAACGATTTCAATAAAACTGTAAACGCTTCTATCGCAAAACCCTCCTTGTGGATCACGACCTGCATAGCCACTTGCTATCGCTGAAGAATTGAGCACTTGCACATTTTTATTATAAGTGCTGAAATTTCATATTTTTTGTGCAGGTTTTACCTCAATCACGGTGTTTCGAGTTCGGGTGCGAACTTGTTGTTTGAGGTGCGGCCTCGGCGAGCCGGTGGGCTTGCGGTGTGTACGGGCTAGAGAGTCTGAGAGTTTGTAGGGTTGCGGCACCAAGGAGTGATCCATTGGGATTGATTATAGTGGAAATCCTTCGTGTGTCGAAGGCGGGGATGTAGAGCAAGTGTGCTCAAACCTCAAAACAAATCCCTTGTGTTTGCGATTGCTCACTCTCTCTCTCTTTGTCTCTTGTTTATATCTTGCATTCCTTTATTATGTTTATCTTTATATGCATGATATACTTGTGTGCTTAATTGCTATACTTGCTTGGGTTTGTTTTGCTAACACTTGTATTCAACCAAGAGAGCCAACGCGGCACCTCAACCCTTATCTAGGGGAATCTAGAGGAGTTTGTCCAGAGCCCTTCACGGGGAATTCGGCAACACTCTTGTGTTATACGTGGTGTTTAGTTTAAGAGTTTAGTTTAGGTCATAATAGTTTTTACTTCCGCATTATTTGGCATTAAGTGACCATTAGATTAGCCGTCACCTATTTACCCCCCTCTAGGTGATCCTACATTAACATGTTATCACTTGACACCTGGCAATTTACACTTATCATATGCTATCACCTGATACTGACACATTTGACCTGATATTGTGATACCTAACTGGATACTATTACACCGGACACCTGTATTTCTATGTATATTCATGATTATCACTTTTAGGAGACTTGGCATGATTATTATATTATTACCAGACATTTAGTATTCCTGAACACCTATGCTCCTGAACTCCCTATACTTGAACCCCGAAAAAAGGGAGACTCCTGATACTATACTCCTGTTGATCCCCGTAATTGAATAACCATGGATATAAGATTACTGTGATACCCTGTGGATATTATTACTGGACAAATTATAATAATTAGACAACTTACACCAGGATGGGGGAAACTGATGAGTATCGATATAATCTCTATGTTTATGATGGTCTTATAGTGTCGCCCGGCCATATACTTGGATTCGACCTGGAGGCCACCAGGCGCTTCTATGGGGTGTACTGGCACCCCTAATCCTCCGCCTGCCAGTTGTGCCATAAGCCTCGGGCCTATTGATTGAGTTAAAACCTGCACACAAAATAGAGAATTTCAGAACTTTATAATAAAGAGTGCAAGTGCTCAATTCTACCACAATTGCAAGTGGCTATGCTGGTCGTGATCCACAAGGAGGGACTAGCGATGGTTACTTTTTTAGTAAGTTTTCTTTTAAGAAACAAAGGATGGTTAAAATTCTTCTTTTAGTTCTTGTAAAGAAAAAGAGAAAAATTAGGTTAAAGTCAAGTTAGGAAGAAGGTGGTAGATTGAGAAGGTGAAGAAAATAAAAAATGGATATTTACAAAGAAATTGAAAAAGAGTGAAAGAGATTTGGAAGATTGTGGTGTTGGTAATTTACACTTAAATTAAAAGAAAAAACTATAAACTAAAAAAACATACTTACCTCTTCAACGCTTGCTTACCTTTGACCCGTATCGACGATATACCTTTACTTGAAGGCGAGCGAAGCATGGCAGATGAGATCTTCTCCATTTCCGATTTACACTATGAAATGAAGGAGCGAGCTATACTACCATAGAAATGGATGTCCCTCATCATAAGCCATCAACGGCACTTGCAAAGAGAAGGCAACTTCGAGGCTGTCGGTTTCATTTGGATCCACAAACACAAAAGTGGAAAGCGAACAAAAACAAGAATAGGAAAGAAAAGGAAACCTCGGTTCGATTCAAATAACAATGGAAGAAAAGATCACTTACACTGGTGTCCCCTTCAGTACAAGCTTGCTCTCATTCCTCCATGAAAGTATCCTCTCCTCTCAGTTACATAAATAAAACAAAAATTACATGAAAGAAAATAAAAACCTAAGTTACAAACTACAAATTAGCTTAAGTTCTATTCTCTGCTGGGTCGTTTCCCCTTGCCTTTGAGATTGAAGGTATTTATAGAAGAAATATAGAGGTTAGAGGAGTATGAAGATAGGGAAAGCTGACTATTTCTGAATTTGAATCCTCCCTTATCTCCAAACTTGATTTGATGTGAATATTCAGTTCTGATCTGCAGTTTGTTGGCATATTGATTGCTGAATATCACTTATCAAATGACAGAATTAAAAATCGTGATCAATATAAGAGTTCTATCTCTGTAAGTCCTCTTTCTGTATCATCTTAAATCATCAGATTTGAGATTCGATAGCAAAAGTTATGATTCAAATACTGAAATATATCCAGTCAGAATCTGAGTCAAACTTACTTCATCTCATCCGCTGATCTTCTCTCTATCCATACATTTTGAAAGAAAAATATTTGAAATATTAGTGTAAGGTTTAAGTAATCTATACGTTATAGGAAACCAAAATTTTCATTCCTAAACTTAGTCTCCATTCAAAAATTTGTTATCAATCAAAGTAAGGAGTCAAATTATACTTCTCATCTAGTTTATTACTTTATCCTAAGTCATATGCACCTTGTGACCATGAAAATTTTGACTAAGGGTTCATTAACTCTAACCCTTATGTCTTATTTATTTATATATATTTTTTGGTGGTATTATTCCTTAGTTCTATTAGGCTTTCTAATCTGCCCATGTAACGAGCCTTTAATCGATGACTCCCAAACCAAACGGTCTTAGGGCACCGGGTGAGAAAACACCCCAAGGACTTAGGACTCGAGCAAACAAGGCCACAAAACTAAGGATTTTATTATATGAACCACTTTTAGGCGTGAATACTTATGCTTTATTAGGCATAAATACCCAGCCTAATCAGAGGATTTTTTTAATATATTTTTTTCAAACTTATCTAATCATCTTTCGCATAAATACCAAGACTTACTTAGGCCAAAGCACCTAGATAATC
Organism: Agave tequilana; assembly: GCA_038442645.1. NCBI lineage: Eukaryota > Viridiplantae > Streptophyta > Magnoliopsida > Asparagales > Asparagaceae > Agave > Agave tequilana. The sequence continues at coordinate 55,496 of JAVJIF010033789.1, forward strand.
AATAATTAGATTAGTTCATCTGTTTTTTTCTTTTTTTATATAAGGCATAAGAATCTTCGTTTTTTGAACCCTGAGTGTGTAAGTGTATGAAGTGTGCATATTTCATTAAGGTAAAGATCAAGACTAAATTACTTTGATAAATTATCTTCCTAACTCTAAAAATCAAACAAATAATCTTATTTTGATCAAGTTCAAGAAATACTAATTTTGATTTTCCTATTCCTTAAAATTGACTTAATTTCTTACAAAAAATATGTCAAAATATTGTTTCTATTTTCAAAAAGTTTTTAAAAGTAAAGAAAATGTTAATTTTTTAATAAAAAGAAAAACCTAAGTTATGTTAGAACCCTCCCCACACCTATCTCATGCATTGTCCTCAATGTATGAATTAATGTATAGATGCATGTAAAAGAAGAAAGGGAAGGAAATGTTACCATAAGGTGCTGGTTCAGGTGGTGATCTGATTGGTCCACGAAATGTGGCCCAATCGACTTTTCGTGGAGTTTGGAGGAACCCACCAGAAATTTCTCTAATATAACCCACTAAAATGATATATACATGAATGATTTTTATTAAATATTTTATCCCATCTAATTTTCAAATTCCATAATTAATTTCAGAGTCAAGTTTGTCAACCGCCTTGTCCCAAAATGGAGTGTGAAAAGATTGAATGACTGACTTGGACTCAGGAAGTACGGGAACTAATACCGACTCAGGAAAGTGACTTAAGTCAAGTAAAGCTTCAGGAGTCGAAATTGGTTCAGGAAGTGGGTCCAAATCAAGAAGTTGAAACTCAAGTCCACATTTATTTTCCAACAATGGAATGTGACTTAATATTAGTGATTCAAGTTCAAGAATGATAGGTGTGGAAATCAAAATTGACTCTAAAATATTACTCAAGTCGGGTAACAAAACAAGAGTCAATATTGATTTGAAAATTTAAATTGGATCACAGATTTGAGAATCTAGGTCACATTTCTCATTGAGTTCAATTTCGTAAAAATGAGAACTTACCAATTTATCAATAGGACTTTCGAAATTATAAAACTAGTCAAGTTCAATATGATGAACATCAAAGATGGGCGATTCAATTTCATTATGAATTGGCACAGGATCCAATGTTGACTCGGAAAAAACATTGAAATCAGGTGAAGACACCGGAGTCATAATTGAATCAGGAAGTAGAATTGAATCACTAAGTTGAGGTTCATGATCATATTCATTTTCAAGTTCAATTTCAGGAAAGGGATAACTTGCCAAACTATCAATGTCACTTTCAAAATTTGGAGTTTGGAAATGATTGTGCTGAAATGGAACCTTGTGTTCCAAAACAACATGACTTTTCTGCTCTAACAGAATGGCTACCGACATCAGAACTGGCCAAATGGTGAGAACGTAGAGATTGGACCATCACATCTATGTCATGATTATGAGCGCTTTGAGCCTGAGTCATGGCTTCAAGCATCTTTTCATAGTTGATAGGTTCATCGTTTTGTTGCGATTGGTCTTGAAAAGATGAAGTGTTGTTTTGAGATTGGTGGTAAAATTGTGAGTCCATCAGATTTTGTGATTGTTGTTTGGACTCAAGCATACTCATTTCCAAAATAATGGTTTTCTATTTTGGACTGGTGGAACTGAGTATGAATCTTGAAAATATTGTGGACAAGGTGGATAAGGAGGACAAGTTGGTTGAAAATTGGACTCGGAGGAGGTGAATCCCCATTGACTCTGTGAAGAGTTGAAATTATTCTGAAAATTATGGTTATAAGATTGGGGGCATGGGTTATATTGATTCGGATATGACCAATCCGGCACACTAGGTCGGTTAAAATTATGATATGCCGGGTTGGTAATATCTGAAAAAAAGGTTGGTATGTAATATAGATTACCATTAAAATTGAAAAAATTATTGTTATAAGCCATATCACATAATAAAACACAAACAAAGAAAAAACAAACAAATAAGCAAAAAAAAAAGAAAAATCTAACCTAAGTTAGGGTAGACCTTTAACCTAGACGTCTCCTGACTGGTTAGACTGTCCATAGAAGGTATAATGCAGACTTTGACCACACGCTAATCAGCCAGGTCAGTGAAAGATTGGTGGGAGGTTATCTGTCAAAGACGTTCCTTAATTAAGTAACCACCAACCTTCGGGCTTTCTGCCCTTAATCCCCTTCCTAGACACTGATTTGGCAGGAGTCAAATTCCAACACCTTTCCCCTTATGATAATCTCCTAATTGAGTCCGAGATGTCCCTAGGGCCAACGTCTACTCATTTTTAATTAGGCTTAGGTTAGCGAGTGAGGAGATTGTTTGTGGGATAAGGGAGGGTAATGACTTCCCCACCTTATCTTGTTTATAGGACAAGCCCTTAAGTCAATTTAGTGTAGTGTGCAAATATATAGAAAAAAGTAACATTCAAACAATATTTCATACAAGAATGAACCTTATACTAAATGCTATGCACACATACCTTCGCTCCAGCACTCTTCAACAGTAAATAGAAAATGAAATGAAATAGACACGTGCTTAAATGCAAAGTCTAAATCATTTTTAACATTTACAATCAACTTTTTACTGTTGTGTTAAAAATGTATATACAGTGAGTCAAACAAGGAGATAAATGCTACAGAAATTCAGATTTTTAATTCAGCCAACCTGCAAAAATACAGGTTAGTAGTTCACTCAGTTTAGCCACTGGAATGTAGCAAATCTGAGGGCTTCTTGGCTATACTTTCTTGAGGAGAGTCCAAGGCCACTTATGTGTCCACTGCAGCAAGAATTCCTTATTGTTAAATCTGTACAAAAAATAAAGAAGAAAGTTAACCAAAAATATAAACTTTTAAAGTGAGTAACTTACCGTCCCTCCTCGGCAACGGTGCCAAAATTTGATTGAGGTGTAACCTGCACACAAAATACAGAATTTCAGATTTAGAATAAAGAGTGCAAGTGCTCAATTCTACCGCAATAACCCGTATCGACAATGTACCTTTACTTGAAGGTGAGCGAAGCATGGCAGATGAGATCTTCCCCATTTCCGATTTACACTATGAAATGAAGGGGCGAGCATTACTACCATAGAAATGGATGTCCATCATCATAAGCCATCAACAACACTTGCAAAGAGAAGGCAACTTCGAGGCTATCGGTTTCATTTGGATCCACAAACACAAAAGTGGAAAGCGAACAAAAACAAGAATAGAAAAGAAGAGGAAACCTCAATTCGATTCAAATAATAATGGAAGAAAAGATCACTTACACTGGTGTCACTTTCACTACAAGCTTGCTCTTATTCCTTCATGAAAGTATCCTCTCCTCTCAGTTACATAAATAAAACAAAAATTACATGAAAGAAATAAAAACCTAAGTTACAAACTACAAATTAGCCTAAGTTCTATTCTCTGCTTGATCGTTTCCCCTTGCCTTTGAGATTGCAGGTATTTATAGAAGAAATGTAGGGGTTAGAGGAGAATGAAGATAGGAAAAGCTGGCTATTTCTGAATTTGAATCCTCCCTTATCTCCAAACTTGATTTGATGTGGATATTCAGTTCTGATCTGTAGTTTGTTGGCATATTGATTGCTGAATATCACTTATCAAATGACAAAATTAAAAATAGTGATCAACATAAGAGTTGTATCTTTGTAAGTCCTCTTTCTGGATCATCTTGAATCATCAGATTTGAGATTCGGTAGCGAAAGTTATGATTCAAATACTGAAATGTATCCAGTTAGAATCTGAGTCAAACTTGCTTCATCTCATCCGCTGATCTTCTCTCTATCCATTTATCTCTCTGTATTTGATATTATCCTCGATTGATCTTTAGCTAACCAAAATGGATTTATAGAAATCTTAATTTTACTGATTTTCATTTTGTATTATCTTTCTGATTTGCTCTGATCTTCAGCTGAACATTTGTCCCAATTCTTGATTTGTTCTAACTAGATCTGGGATCATCCTCAGCTAACCAAATAGATTCGTTAAATCTGATTTTAACTGGTATTTATTTAGTTTAATCCTCTTTCTCTTCATTATTATCTTCTGCAAAATAGACATTTAAGATAAAAAAAATTAGCAGATTTATTACACGATAAATGTAGGATGTAATGAAAAGAATGCAAAATATGTGTACGATCATCTATTCCTGTGGGAGCGGTGACATCATATTCCTGTTCAGGCGTACTATAAGCCTGGTACCTCGCGATATGCTACGGCTCAGTAATGGATACTCCTTGACCGTTGTCCCGGGCATGTACGGGACCCATCATAAGCATGGTTCGTCGATCTCCATCAGTTTTCAATAAGTTACTCTTTGGTATGTATGCTGAGGTATATGGAATGGGACACATACCGATGTATACAAATCAGATGAGTCTTAATAGCATAATAATAATATGCTCCTGATATCTGACTAGCTATACTCTTGATTTATACTGCTCACCACATATGCCTGTGCTACTTTATTAGATTACTTGATTGCTTTCGTACTGTTTCATTATTCTGTTATTGTGAAGGCAAATTCAGATTATATAAACTCAGATTACAGTGATGTGAGATATAGGGTATATATATGAGGTTTTCCTTATTTGGATTATTTCTTCAACGTACTAATGTCATGGATCGGTAATGTGGGTTTGTATAACTGATTTTCCTGTAGTTACTTTACTTACTATCTCTTTTCATGTTCATATGTGCTTATATTCACGATATACCTTTCCTGTATACATTTGCCTGGTATGCACGTCACTTGGCTTTATTGTATGTACTCGCGGGTTGCATCTTACAACCGTGGATTCTCATGTCCAAATCCTGGATTCTGGATCTTAGTGACCTTGTTGTAACTGATCAAGTGCGTAGCGGATCCTTCCATGGTGGTCAGAGCGCAGCAGAAGCTTGAACGTCGCCGTAGCCCTTCCTCCCAGCTCTTCTTCTGATTGGCTCCCGAGACCCCTCTTGCTGTATCGTGAGCACCTCTCAGCTTTTGTTATGTATATCTCTTCATGTATTGTACTTTGGTATTTCCTGGTGATGTAATATTTATATAATATTATGTCACAATCAGTGTGACTGAGTACTTGTACTTTTGTATTAGAATGTAAATTATCACGTATTTTCGCACTCTGATTCTTATATTGTATTGATGCTTAGCATACATACATGATGGTACCATCACCCTGCGTATGTACGTCGCAATGACGTCCCCGTACCCGTGGGGTTGGGGCACCACATGTTGGTTTCAGAGCCTAGGTTCTCACACATTCAGTACAGCTAGCCTGCAGATTAATGTTGGATTAATTTGCAACTAGGTCACACGAGTCATTGTTATACATTCTAATCATAAGTATGAAGTTATCTATTCTTTCCTTGAAATCCATCCCTTGATTCCTGAAATCTCATGCAGTTCTTTATTTTCGTCACCTTTTCAGCCGACTCAAATATGGAAAGACGGGGGACACGTAACAGTTCTGGCACTTCCCGTGATGGTTCTAACAGGGAGAACGATATGATGGGGATACTTCAGGGGATGATGAATAGCCAGTAATAGCAAACAGAGCTCTTGCGATAAGGATTGTTGACTGCACCCTGGGAGTAGAGATCGGGTACTGTGTCAGATTTCAAGTGGTTACAGCCGGCTGTCTTTCGGGCACTAAGAATCCCCTCGATGTAGAGCAGTGGCTGATCGACATGACCGATCTTCTGAAGGCGGTCTGAATTCCTGGTGAGAACCTGGTGGAAGTGGCCAAGATCTAGCTGAAAGATGTGGCGAGGACCTGGTGGCTAGCCAAAGAGGCGAGGCAGGAGAAGCCCATCTCTTGGGACCAGTTCTTGAAGGGCTTCTATGAGAGGTTTTTCCCTGTGACAGCTCAGAAGAAGATGGAGGAGCAGTTTATTAGGCTGCAGCAGTGGAATCGATCGGTAAATGAGTATGCTGCTGAATTCCTGAGACTTAGTCGGTTTGCACCATATATGGTGGCCAATGAGGAGAAGAGAGCTAGCAGGTTCCAATAAGGATTAAGGGTGGTTATCCAGATGTTACTTATATCCCACCAGCTGAAGACATACTCCCAAGTTCTTTCGATAGCTTGTGATGTGGAGCAGGAGTTGGAGAAGAAGAGAAGAATCGAGCTGCAGCACATGCCTATGAAGCGCCAATTCCAACAGGTGAACAAAGGGAATCCAGTCAGATCTTTTGGTGCCCCAGTAGCCAAGCGGCCATTTCAGCCTCCATCTCAGCAGCTTGTGTGTAGATACTGTCAGAAGCCTGGACACAATCAATGCAACTGCCGTATGGCCAATGGACTGTGTTTGGCTTGCGGATCTGGAGACCACTCAGTGGGTGATTGTCCATTCAAGAAGGCATGGAATGCAGCTCTAGCACCACCAGTACTTCCAGCACGAGTGGCACCACCAGCACCTCCAGCATGAGTGGCATCCCCAGCACTTTCGGCACCACTGATGAGGAGGAATCCAGGGCCTGCAGGCAGAAGACCTCCACTTTCTCCCCAGCGTCGGACTCTGGCTCAGGCTCAGAGGGGACCCAGGACTGGAGTAGGCCGCGGGAGAGGCCAGGCCTATAACTTTACAGCCGATGAAGCTGAGGCATCAGGAGAAGTAGTGGCAGGTACAATCTTGGTCCACTCAGTTCCAGTCTTATCACTCTTTGACTCCAGTGCATCACATTGCTTCATATCTAGTAGATTTACTGCTTTGCATTCTATACCCCTAGTATATGGGTAACCAGTGGTAATTAGTACGGGGAATGGGGTAGTCATTACTAACAAGATTTGCAAGGCGTGCACTGTGGAGTTATGTGGTAGAAAGTTAGAAGCCGACATGTTTGGACTGGATACTGGAGGGTACGATGTGATCCTAGGCATGACTTGGCTTAGCAAGTATCATGCAATGATCGAGTGTCAGAACAAGAAGGTGATCTTCAGAATTCCACACCAACTGGAGTTCCAGTTCATTGGAGAGCGCAAGTCCCTCAGGAAGAAAGATCAATTGGATTGTGCAATTGTAGAAGATAAGAAGGAGACGGTGTCAGTGTGGAATGAATTCCTAGATGTATTTGAGGAGATATCAGGACTTTCACCTGACAGAGTTGTGGAGTTCTCTATTGATATTATTCCAGGAGCGACTCTCATCTCTAAAGCACCGTATCGGATGGCACCAACAAAACTTGCTATATTGAAGGAGCAACTGCTAGAGTATTCGAGCAAGGGTCCAATTAGACCGAGTACTTCACCATGGGGAGTACCGGTGTTGTTGGCAAACAAGAAGGAGGTGGCAAGAGATTGTGCATCAATTACAGAGAATTGAACAAAGTCACCATTAAGAACAAGTACCCTTTGCCAAGGATTGATGATCTCTTTGATTAACTTCATGAGGCCTAAGTGTTCTCAAAGTTAGATCTGCAATCAAGGTACCATTAGTTCAAGATGAAGAAAGAAGACATCTAGAAGACGGCATTTAGGACTTGTTATGGTCATTACGAGTTCCTGGTTATGCCCTTTGGAGTAACTAATACCCCAGTAGTTTTTACGGACTTGATGAATAGAATCTTCTCACCCTATTTGGATAAGTTTGTGTTGGTGTTCATTGATGATATTTTGGTCTATTCTAAGAATGAAAAAGAGCATGTGGAGCATCTGAGGGTTGTGCTACAGACGCTCTGACTTGAGCAGCTTTATGCCAAACTTAGTAAGTGTGAGTTCTAGCTAGAGAGTATAGCATTCTTGGGCCATGTTATTTCTAATAAGGTGGATCCCAGCAAGATTCAGGCAGTGAAGGATTAGCCAACTCCAAAGTCAGCAATAGAGATCACGAGCTTCATCGGATTAACTGGATATTATCGAAGGTTCATGCACGACTTCTCAAAAATTGTAGCTCCTTTGACCAAGCTTACCAGGAAGAGAGAGAAGTATATATGGACTGAGGAGTATGGGTCTGATTTTGAAGAGTTGAAAAACAAGTTGATTTCAGCTCCAATCTTGAAGACACCCTCAGGAACAAGAGGAATGGTTGTATACAGTGATGCATCAGGGAAGGGTCTGGGTTGTGTATTGATGCAGCATGGACATGTGGTAGCTTATGCATTCAGGCAATTAAAATCACATGAGAAGAACTACCCAACGCATGATCTAGAGCTAGCAGCTGTGATCTTTGCGTTGAAGATATGGAGGCATTACTTACTGGGTGACTGAGTGTTGACATACACCAATCACAAGAGCTTGAAATACATTTTAACCCAGAAGGAGTTGAATATGAGGCAGAGGCGATAGCTTGAGTTGATGGCAGATTATAATATAGATCTGCAATACCATCCTGGTAAGGTTAATGTGGTGCCTGATGCCCTGAGTAAAAGACCTGAAGCCAACATGATAATGCTGCTCACTCAGCAAGAGGAGTTCCTCAAGGAGATGAGGCGGTTAGAAATGATGGTGATTCGGAGGGTCAATGGGTCCGTGTAGTTGATGGTATTTCAGATCCAGCCGACACTGATAGAGGAGATCAGTGATTGCACACATTTATTGCATTATTCTTTATTATACTCCATATTTATCATGTAATAAATCTGCAAATTGCTTGTGTAAATCACCTAGAGGGGGGGTGAATAGGTGATGACTAATCTTATGGTCACTAAATGTGAAATTAAAAACTTATTATTACAAATTAAAACTTATTACACTAAACACCACATATAACACAAGAGTGTAGCTGAATTTTCCGTGAAGGGCTCTGGACTAACTCCTCAAGATTCCTCTAAATAAGAGTTGAGGTGCCGCGTTGGCTCTCTTGGTTAAATACAAGTATTAGCAAACAATCCCCAAGCATATAACAATTAAGCACACAATATATCAAGCATATAAAGATAAAGGCAATATTAGCATGCAAGATATAAAGACAAGAGTGAGAGATAGAGAGTGAGCAATCGCAAACACGGGAGATTTGTTTTGAGGTTCGAGCCACCGCTCTACGTTCCCGCCTTCACACTTGAAGGATTTTCACTATAAACCGATCCCACCGGATCACTCGGTGCCGCAACACCTATAAGGAGTTCCCACTAGAACTCTTAGACTCTCTAGTCCCGTACACATCGCAAACCCACAAGCTCGCCGAGGCCGCACCTTAAACACCGAGTTCACACAAGAACTCGAAACACTGCGAACCCGCAAGTCCGCCTCCTCAAAGTACAAAGGTGAACTTTGGTGATCACAACACTTTGATCACCTAAAATCCTCTCACAACAAAGACCCTATAGGTAGATATAACAATGGATAGCTCAAGTGTTGTGTGAGAAAACAAGGATTGAAATGGTGGAGGAAAACTCAAGAAAATCACTTTTAAAACACTCTTGATAAACACTCTTTTTGAATGGAAGTATTTGGCTCAAATACAAGTGGAGAAAACCTCTTGAAAGAGTAGGAAAACTGGTATAAAAACCCACTTGAAAATCTTGTAGAAAACAGCCCCCAAAAATCCCAATTTATAGGGCTAGAAAAACTAGCCGTTGGGAGCTAGGTTTGCCTGTCGGTCGACCGCCCGGTCGACCGGCCAACGGTCAAATTTCTGACCATTGTGCCAGCGGTCGACCGGCCCGGTCGACCGAGGCCTGGATACAGAGAGCAGGCTCTCTGTTCGGTCGACCGGCCCGGTTGACCGGGGCTTTCCAGAGAGCAGAGCTCTCTGGCGGTCGACCGACCCGGTCGACCGGCCCTCCAGTCAAGCTGGCGTGCACGTTCTGTGCACGTCGATCGACCGACTTCAAGCTCGATCGACCGGTCCAGTCGACCGGCAGAAGCCAGTACAGAAAATTCTAGGATAAAAAGTTTGGTCATTTTGGCTCAAATAAAATCCCATAAAATTATGAAAAATCTACAAAAATAGTTTCAGTATTATACATTGATAAACAAACATGTTTGAGTAAAATCAAGACATGTTACAAACAATTTGAACTATTTTTGTAACTTAGAAATTTTGGCTAAAAATGAAAACTGTATTTTTTCAAAATTGGTTTTTCCAAAACTTCTCCAAATACAAAAATAAGATATTTTAAACACTTTGAAAGCATAGGGTGTGTAGATATGATCCACTACACAAACTTGGTGAAATATCTATGTTTTTGACAGTAAGCACTAAAACGGTTTTGGTTAACAACACATGTATACTTTGAATACCAAAAACCAAATCGGTATTTTTCTAAAAGAAAACACTTTTGTATTTTTCCAAAATAAAATTCTTTTATGAAAAACTTATCTAAATCAAGAGTGTGTGTGTGTAAGATATACTTGAGCAATCCACTAACTATTATATCCTTTACATTTTATCTAAAAATAAAATCTTAAAAAACAAACCTAGACTCAAGTCTTGATCTTGAAGGTCTTCACTTGAAGTCTTCTCATCCTTCTTGACTTGGTCCAAACTTGATCCATAGAGCTAGACTCCTCTTGAGTACTTGATGTGGTCTTAATGCACAAGCTCTTGAATCAAACCATGCTAGCTCTAAAACTTGACTTTAAATCCTTTGTTGAAGCTACACACCTACTAAGATCTTGATCACAAAACTGAAACTAAATAAACACAAGATCATTAGTACTATAACTACATGAGTTGATCATCATCAAAACTAGAGTGATAGGCCTTTGGGCCAACAACTTGTCTTAAATGTCTATTTTGTAGAAGATAATCATGAGGAGAAAGAGGATAAAATCAAATAAATATCAGTTAAATTCAGATTTAACTAGATCTATTTGGTTAGAGGAGGATGATCCCAAATCCAATTGGTTAAATTCAGTTTTTGGTGAATCAGGTGGTTAAAGCTAAAGATCAACTGAGAATAATGTCAAATACAGAGTCCAAATTCAAAGGGATAAATGGATAGAGAGAGATTAACGGATGAGATGAAGCAATTCTGACTCAGATTCTGGCTGGATACATTTTAGCATTTGAATCATAATGTTCGCTACAAGAACTCAAATTTGATGATTCAAGAAGATCCAGAAAGAGGTCTTAAAGTGCTACAACTCTTAAGTTGATCATTATCTCTAATTCTGTCATTTGATAAGTTATATTTAGCAATCAATATGCCAATAAGTTACAGATCAGAACTGAATATCCACATCAAATCAAGTTTGGAGATAAGAGGAGAATTCAAATACAAAAATAGCCAGCTTCCCTTATCTCCATACTCCTCTACCCTCTGCATTTCTCCTATACATACCTGCAATCTCAAAGGCAAGGGGAGACGACCAAGCTGAGAGTAGATCTTAGGCTAAATTGTAGTTTATAACTTAGGTTTTTAATTTTCTTTCATGTAATTTTTATTTATTTATGTAACTGAGAGGAGAGGAGATTTTTATGGAGGAATGTGAGCAAGCTTGTACTGAAGGTGACACCAGTGTACATGATCTTTTCTTCCATTATTATTTGAATCGAATCGAGGTTCCTTTTCTTTTCTATTCTTATTTTTGTTCGCCTCCCTCTTTTGTGTTTGTGGATCCAATTGAAATCGATAGCCTCGAAGTTGCCTTGTCCTTGTAAGTGCCGTTGATGGCTTATGGTGATGGATATCCATTTCTATGGTAGTATAGCTCGCCCCTTCATTTTATAGTGTAAATCGGGAATGAGGAAGATCTCATCTACCATGCTTCGCTCGCCTTCAAATAAAGGTACATCATCGATACGGGTAAAAGATAAGCAGGCGCCGAAGAGGTAAGTATGTTTTTTAGGTTTTAGTTTTTCTTTCTTTTCTTGTAACTTTTAGTGTAGATCACCACACCATAATCACTCAAATCTCTTTCACTTTTTCATTTCTTTGTACATATCACTTCTATTTTCTCCATCTTCTCATCTATCACTTTCTTCCTAACTTAACTTTAACTCTTTTTCATTTTCTTTTAAAAAACTAAAAGAGGAACTTTAACTATTCTTTGTAGCATATAAGAGAACTTACTAAACAAAGCTTTCATCGCTAGTCCCTCCTTGCAGATCACGACCTGCATAGTCACTTGCTATTGCGGTAGAATTGAGCACCTTGAACTACTTTTTTGAAAGTTATAAAATTTTGTACTTTTTGTGCAGGTTCTATCTCAATCAAATTTTGGCGTCGTTGCCGGAGAGGGACGGTAAGTTATTCTCTTTTTAGATTTTTGGTTAACTTTCTTCTTTGTTTTTGGTGTACAGATTTAACAACAAGGATTTTTTGCTGCAGTGGACATATAAGTGGCCCTGGACTCTGCTCAAGAAAGCAGAGCCCAGAAGCCCTCAGATTTGCTACATTCCAGTGGCAATCTGAGTGAACTACTAACCTATATTTATTTTTTTGCAGGTTGGCTAATTGTAAAGCTAAAAATCTATAGCTATTTTCCTTGTTTGTCTCACTGTACTTACTTTCTAACCTCAACAGTAAAATGATGTTTGTTAAATGCTAAAAACGGTTTAGACTTGCTTAGGCACGTGTCTAATTCATTTACATTTTATATTACTGTTGAAGAGTGCTGGAGCCAAGGTATGTGTACATAGCATTTAGTATAAGGTTCATTCTTGTCTGAAATATTGTTTGAGTGTTATTTTTTTCTATATACTTGTACACTGCACTAAATTGATTTAAGGGCTTATCCTATAAACAAGATAAGGTGGGAAAGTCATTACCCTCCCTTAGCCCACAAGCAATCTCCTCACTCACTAACCCAAGCCTAACTAAAACTGAGTAGATGTTGGCCTTAGGGACATCTCGGACTCAATTAAGAGATTATCCTAAGGGAGAAGGTGTTAGAATTTGACTCCTGCCAAATCAGTGTCTAAGGAAAGGGATTGAGGGGCGAAACCCCGAAGGCTAATGGTTTGGCTTAATTAGGCCGTCACTTTTACGTGGATACCTCTCACCAATCTTGCCCTGACCTGGCTGATTAGCTTGTGGTCAAAATCTGCATTATATCTCCCGTGGACAGTCTAAACAGTTAGGAGTCGTCTAAGTCTAAGGTTTACCTTAACTTAGGTTAGATTTTTTTCTTTTTATTTGTTTGCTTATTTATTTGTTTTTTCTTTGTTTGTATTTGACATTTCTTATGTGATATGGCTTACAATAATAATTTTCTAATTTTAATGGTAATCTATATTACACACCAACCACTTTTTCGGATATTACCAACCCGGCATATCATAACTTTAACCAACCTAGTGTGCCGGATTGGTCTTATTTGAATCAATATAACCCGTGCCTCCAATTTTATAACCATAATTTTTAAAGTAATTTCAACTCTTCACAGAGTCAATGGGGATTCACCTTCCCCGAGTCCAATTTTCAACCAACTTGTCCTCCTTATCCACCTTGTCCACAATATTTCAAGATTCGTACTCAGTTTCACCAGTTCAAAACAGAAAACCTTCAATCTTGGAAATGAGTATGGGTGAATCCAAGCAACAATCACAAAATCTGACGGACTCACAATTTTATCGCAAATTTTAAAATAACACTTCATCTTTTCAAATCCAATCACAACAAAATGATGAACCAATCAATTAGGAGAAGATGCTTGAAGCCATGACTCAGGCTCAAATCGCTCGTAATCGTGACATAGATATGATGGTCCAAACTTGCCATTCTCACCGTTTGACCATTTCTGATGTCGCTGACCATTCTGTTAGAGTTGAAGAATCGTGTTGTTTTGAAAAACAAGATTCCATTTCAGTACAACCATTTGAACTTGCCCAAACTCTAAATTTTAAAAATGACATTGACAGTTTGGCAAGTTATCCCTTTTCTGAAATTGAACTTGAGAATGAATATGATCCTGAACCTCAACTTGGTGATTCAATTCTACTTCCTGATTCAATAATGACTCAGGTGTCTTCACCTGATTTTAATCTTTTTCCTGAGTCAACATTAGATCCTGTGCCAATTCATTATGAAATTGAATCGCTAATCTTTTATGATCATCATATTGAACTTGACCAATTTCATACTTTTGAAAGTCCCATTGACGCAAGTTCTCATTTTTGTAAAATTGAACTAAATGAGAAATGTAACCTAGATTCTCAAATTTGTGATCCAGTTCAAATTCCGGAATCAATACTGACTCCTATTTTGTTACCCGACTTGAGTAATATTTTAAAGTCAGTTTTAATTCTCACACTTGTCATTCTTGAACTTGAATCACCAATATTAAGTCACATTCCATTGTGGGAAAATGAATGTGAACTTGAGTTTCAACTTCTTGATTTGGACCCACTTCCTAAACCAATCTCGACTCCTGAACCTTTACTTGACTTAAGTCACTTTCCTGAGTCGGTATTAGTTCCTGTACTTCCTAAGTCCAAGTCAACCATTCCATCTTTTCATACTCTATTTTGGGACAAGGCGGTTGAAAAAATTGACTCCAAAATTAATTATGAAATTTTGAAATTAGATGGGGTTAAATTTTTAATAAAAATCGTTCATATATACATCATTTTAGTGGGTTATATAAGAGAGATTTTTTTGTGGGTTCCTCTGAACTCCACGAAAATTCGATTGGGCCACATTTCGTGGACAAGTCAGACCACCACCAGAACCACCACCTTACGGTAATATTTTTCTTCCCTTTCTTCTTTTCATGCATCTATACATTAATTCATACATTGAGGACAATGCATGAGATAGGTGTGGGGGAGGGTCTAACATAACTTAGGTTTTCTTTCTTTTTATTAAAAAAAGAAAAAATTAACATTTTCTTTACTTTTAAAAACTTTTTGAAAATAGAAATAATATTTTGACATATTTTTTTGTAAGAAATTAAGTCAATTTTAAGGAATAGGAAAATCAAAATTAGGATTTCTTCTACTTGGTCAAAATAAAATTATTTGTTTGATTTTTAGGGTTTGGAAGATAATCTATCAAAGTAATTTAGTCTTAATCTTTACCTTGATGAAATATGCACACTTCATACACTTATACACTTAGGGTTCAAAAACAAAGATTCTTAGGCCTTAAAAAAGAAAAAAATATATCTATGAAAGATAAACAAATCTAATTATTGATTAGTTAGGTGAGGCAAACCTTGGGATTTATGCAAAAGATGATTAGATAAGTTTGAAAAAAAAGAAATATATATATATATATATATATATATATATATATATATATATATATATATCATCTGATTAAGCTGGGTATTTGTTCCTCATAAAGCATAAGTATTCACGTCTAAAAGCGGTTCATATAATAAAATCCTTAGTTTTGTGGTCTTGTCTGCTCGAGTCCTTAAATCCTTAGGGTGTTTTCTCACCTGGTGTCCTAAGACCGCCTGGTTTAGGAGTCACCGATTAAAGTCACAGATTAGAAAGCCTAATAGAACTAAGAAATAATACCACCAAAAATAATATATATATATATATATATTATAAATAAATAAGGCATAAGAGTTAGAGTTAAAGAACTCTTAGTCAAAACTTCAAGGCCACGAAGGTACATATGACTTAGGGTAAAGTAACAGACTAGATGAGAAGCACAATTTGACTCCTTATTTTGATTGATTACAAATTTTTGAATAGAGATTAAGTTTAGGAATGAAAATTTTGGTTTTCCTATAACTTAAAGATTACTTAAATCTTACAATAATGTTTCAAATATTTTTCTTTCAAAATGTGTTTTCAAAATATTAACATTTTCTCTTTCTTTATAGATTTTGTGGGTGCAATCGACTGAAAACCCTCACGAGACAAAATTCGTCCTCTAGGGGTAACCTAGAGGTTTAACGGCTTGTTGCACAAACTCAGTGCAATCGCGTGACCTGCAAAAATAGTCTAATAATCTTTAGTTTAGTTTTGTTGTTTTGCTCGAGGACGAGCAAAAGATAGCTGTGGGGGTGTGATTGCAAACATTTATTGCATTATTCTTTAATACACTTCACATTTATCATGTAATAAATCTACTAAATCTATTTTGTAGAAGATAATCATGAGGAGAAAGAGGATAAAATCAAATAAATATCAGTTAAATTTAGATTTAAGTAGATCTATTTGGTTAGAGGACGATAATCCCAAATCTAGTTGGTTAAATTCAGTTTTTGGTGAATCAGGTGGTTAAAGCTAAAGATCAACCGAGGATAATGTCAAATAAAAAGTCCAAATCCAAAAGGATAAATGGATAGAGAGAACATCAACAGATGAGATGAAGCAATTCTGACTCAGATTCTGGCTGGATACATTTTAGTATTTGAATTATAACTTTCGCTACAAGAACTCAAATCTGATGATTCAAGATGATCCAGAAAGAGGTCTTAAAGGGTTATAACTCTTAAGTTGATCATTATCTCTAATTCTGTCATTTGATAAGTTATATTTAATAATCAATGCGCCAATAAGTTACAGATCAGAACTGAATATCCACATCAAATCAAGTTTGGAGATAAGGGGAGAATTCAAATTCAAAAATAGCTAGCTTCCCTTATCTTCATACTCCTCTACCCTCTGCATTTCTCCTATACATACCTGCAATCTCAAAGGCAAGGGGAGACGACCAAGCTGAGAGTAGAACTTAGGCTAAATTGTAGTTTGTAACTTAGGTTTTTAATTTTCTTTTATGTAATTTTTATTTATTTATTTAACTGAGAGGAGAGGAGATTTTCATGGAGGAATATGAGTAAGCTTGTACTGAAGGTGACACCGGTGTAAATGATCTTTTCTTCCATTATTATTTGAATCGAATCGAGGATTCCTTTTCTTTTCTATTCTTGTTTTTGTTCGCTTCCCTCTTTTGTGTTTGTGGATCCAATTGAAACCGATAGCCTCGAAGTTGCCTTGTCCTTGTAAGTGCCATTGATGGCTTATGGTGATGGATATCCATTTTTATGGTAGTATAGCTCGCCCTTCATTTTATAGTGTAAATCGGGAATGAGGAAGATCTCATCTACCATGCTTCGCTCGCCTTCAAATAAAGGTACATCGTCGATACGGGTAAAAGGTAAGAAGGCGCCGAAGAGGTAAGTATGTTTTTTAGGTTTTAGTTTTTCTTTCTTTTCTTATAACTTTTAGTGTAGATCAGCAATACCATAATCACCCAAATCTCTTTCACTCTTTCATTTCTTTGTATATATCACTTCTACTTTCTCCATTTTTTATTCTACCACTTTCTTCCTAACTTAACTTTAACTCTTTTTCAAAAGAAGAACTTTAACCATTCTTTGTAGCATAAAAGAGAACTTGCTAAACAAAGCTTTCATCGCTAGTCCCTCCTTGTAAATCACGACCCGCATAGCCACTTGTTATTGCGATAGAATTGAGCACCTTGCACTACTATTTTAAAAGTTCTAAAATTTTGTATTTTTTGTGCAGGTTCTATCTCAATCGATCAGAGAAGCACAGATAGAAGATCTCAGATTGCTGAACTTCAAGGAGCAAGTGGAAGCGGGGCTAAGGTCAGATGTTCGCATACATACTGATGGTGCACTCTATTTCAGAAACAGAATTTGTGTGCCTCAGGGGGAGATTAGACAGAAGATATTAGCCGAGGCCCACAACTCAGCTTACGCTATACACCCTGGAGGAACAAAATTATATCAGGATCTAAAGCAACATTTCTAGTGAAAATCGATGAAGAGAGATCGCACAATACGTGACGAAGTGCCTAGTGTGTCAGCAAGTGAAGGCTGAACATCAGAGACCAGCTGGATTACTACAGCCTTTGCCAATACCAGAATGGAAGTGTGAGCATATTACTATGGATGTTATCACCGCTCTACCACCCAGTCTAAAGGGGAACAATGCAATATGGGTAGTTGGTGACCGTCTCACTAAGTGATTGTTATACATATTTGCATATTTTACCACTTCCATACCATGCATATTATATATAAATATGTGATTTTTAACCCCTTTTCTCTCTATTTTTACAGGCCCACAACTTAAAGAGAAAAAGCCCATTAATCACTTTAATTAGCAATAATTAAAGGGATTAAATCAAAAGAGCCAAAGATTTGAAATCCGAATCCAGAGAGATCCGCGCGCCAACTGAAGACTCTAGAAGGCCACGTGGATAACAACTTCGCAACAGACTCACAACAGAAAGCTGTTAGCCAACGGTTTCCAAACGGCCGCGCCTTGCCGCCCGCGCGCGGCAATATCTGGGCCGTTGAGCCCCGAATTTTGTGCCAACGGCCAGGGTTCTAGAGGCTTCTCATGGATTGCTATAAATAGGTGGCCAGGGTCTGTGAGAGAGAAGGGAGAGAAGAGAGAGAAGAAAATAGGGGAAATTGTTGTAATTTTAGCTTTCTCCTAGGTTTTTAGTCTTCATCTTCTTCCTCCTAGAGATCTTGACAAAGTGAGAGAGAGAGTGCTGTTTGAGAGCTTGTATCAAGGAAGTGACATTCTTGCATCAAGGATTAATCAAAAGAACTCCATTCATCTCTTTGCAAACTCTAGTATGTTTTTACTTTACTTGCTTTAAATTCTTGCATTGATTCTAGTTCTTTTCTATTGCTTTAGTTCTTTGCTTTACATAATGAATTGTAGCTTTGTTACTTTTGTAATGAAGAGATAAATTCCTATTTCATGGCTAGCTAAAGACTTACCTAGCTAACTTCTATCTCTTTGGATGATTGCTTATCTTTTTACTTGCATAGTTAGAATCTCTTTTGATTTCCAAGGAAGTATAGTTGCTTTCCCTTGGTAATGGCTTGATAGAACTCTATATGACTCATGTGTGCCTAGGATAGAACCTTGTCAAGAACTAGAGCCTATGATTCAATATGAGGCTTCAAGCTAACAACAAGAGAACACTAATCTTCAAGATGGAAACATCAATTGAACAAACATGCAAGTTATCTTTAATTGCCAATGAGTCAATACGAGGCAATCTTGCAATCACCATTGAGTATAGCAAGTTAGCAATGAGGTAAAGTTAGCTAGCCATGTACCTTCTCAATTAAAAGATTTCCAACACTTTCTTTTAGCTTTTATCTCTTTACAACACACTTCACTCATTCTTTTAATTTCTTTTCCATAATGCACACCAATCCATCACTTCTTTTCATGTTACTTCTTGCAATTGTGTAAATACATAGAAGACATTTCGTTTTCATTTCTTCACCATATACCGTAACGCTTCTATCGCTAGCTCTCCTTGAGATTCGACTCGGTATAGCTCTATGCTATAGCGAAGATTGGAAAGGGTATATCGATCTTTAAATACATTTGTTGAGTGATCTAAGCACCAAGGTGGTTTCTAAACCTTCATCTCTTTGTAAAATATTTGTGCTAATACTCTACACAACTCTTTCCCGATCAAATTTTTGGCGCCGTTGCCGGGGAGAGCAACGGTATTTGTTTTCAAGTGAAGAATTTAAACGAATACTCTTCTCTGTTGTAGGTACAGGTTGAAGATACAGCAAATCTTGCATTGCAGAAACATATAAGCGGACCTCGGCCTCTGCTCTCGAAAGCAGAGACCAGGATCCCTCTGACTTGCCGCGTTCTGCCGCGCGGGCGCGGCAAGGAGGAGTTGACTACTGACCAGTTTTCTACAGGGCTTGCTTCTCTGCAAAATACAGCTGCTGCAATACTTTAGTCTTGTATTCTTCACCATATATCTGCTAATCAACAGTAAAAAAAATTTGTTGTAATTGTTAAAAATTGTTTAGACATTTGCATCTCTAGGCACGTGTCTTTCAATTCCTTTACATTTACTGTTGAAGAGTGCGGGGGACAAGGTACGTAAGCATAGCATATAGACTAGGACTCACTCTTTGTTTGATTTAATTCCGCTTTGAGTGATCTTTGGTTGTTTACATCGTACACTTGCACAATTCAACTTTAAGGGCATTACCCATAACTAAGATAAGGTGGGGATTTTATCACCCCTTCCTTAGCCCACAAACCATTTTCCCACGCACTCACAATTCTAAGCTTCTAAATAAAAATTGCTAGACGTTGGCCCTAGGGACATCCAGACTCACTTAGGAGATTATCCTAAGGGGGAAAAGTGTTGGAAAGTGACTTTCGTAAAATCGGTGTCTAGGAAAGGGGTTGAGGGCCGAAAGCCCGAAGGTTGCTGGTTACTTAATTAAGGAACGTCTTCGGACGGAAAACCTCCCACCAACCTTACCCTTCCCTGGCTGATTTGCTTATAGTCAGAGTCTACACTGAACCTCCTGTGGACGATCTACAGTTAGGAGTCGTCTAGGTCCAGGAAACCTAGAAAGCTTGGATTGATTTTTTTTTTCTCTTGATTGTTATTTTTCATTTTCCGCCTGTGTGAAAGGTGCACGTTGATTGTGTAATTGTATGCAAGAGTGGTATCGAGATCCGAATTCTGCTAGGCTTGTAAGAACATCTACACTGCCACATACACCACCACTCGACACAATTCCAATCATGACGAACAACGTGTCGTTGCAGGACAAGTTCTATCCTATTCGCACATCACTTCCATCTTGTATTCTCCTCCCGAACACTAATGGAAATAATTTTGAGTTAAAGCCCCAGTTCATAAACACACTTCCACGATTCCATGGCCTTGAATCTGAGGATGCCTACTTCTTCATCCGAGAGTTTGAAGAAGTATGCCTTATGATGAGGATTTCCCAGCTTACCGATGATGCTGTCAGACTTAGGTTTATACCTTTTGCCCTTAAGGATATTGCTAAGAAGTGGCTTTATAATCTCCCAGTTAGCTCAATTTCTTCTTGGGATGATTTCGTTAAGGTCTTTCTTAAGAAGTTTTATCCTATTCATAAGACAGCCATTATGAGGAAGAATATAATGCAATTCAAACAAGAAGCAAATGAACCGTTTTGGAAGTACTTTGAGCGCTTCAAAGATCTAGTAGCCCTGTGTCCCCATCACGGTATAGAAAAATGGCGCCAGTGCCAGATTATATATGATGGGCTTGATTATCAGACTAAGACTCTCCTTGAAACCATGTGTCAAGGAGAATTCTTAAAGAAGGATGAAGATCAGGGTTGGGATCTTTTTGAGGCCCTAGCTGAAAAGACAGTCCAGTGGGAGTCATGTACTGAGAAACCTACACCCACTACTTCCAGAACTGGTTTACACTCCATAGGATCCTCGATAGCTGCAGAAGCTAAGATAACTCAGTTGATGAAGAGGATTGAATTGCTAGAATCCAAGGAAAATTCTGTTGTTAATCAAGTCAACCCATCATCAGTAGCTAGCCCATCACCTATGGCTAGCCCTGCACCTATAATCCACCCGGGTTGTACTTACTGCCATGATTTGAATCATGTGTTGGAAGAGTGTCCAGTGTATTACTCTCAAATTTTTAGGAGAGTACGAATGCCACTTACACCAGACCCACTTACAATCCTTACTCCAAAACCTATAATCCGGGATGGCGAAACCATCCGAACTTTTCTTGGAGTCAGTCTGGCCCTGAGCAGCCAAGACAACCATTTCCACAACAATACCCTGCTCAGTCTCATCCACCGACTTACCACCAGAACCCACCAAATGCCCATTCATACCAGAGTCCACCCAGATTCCAGTCATATCATAATCCTGTGCCATACCAAGCAAATTTTCAACCCCAATATCAGCATCATCCACCACCCAATCCTTCAGACAAGAAAATTTCTGAATTGGAGAAAATGATAGAGACCTTGTCTAAAACCCAAGCCGCAATGATGAACAATCAGCAGCAGGACATGAACAAGTTGCAAATCCAAATAGGGCAGTTGGCTAATTCTCTGACTGAAAGACAAAAAGGAATGTTACCTAGCCAACCAGTACTAAATCCCAAAGCCCATTTTCCTCTGCATGAAGTTGAAGACTTGGGACCCAGCCAAAGCCAATGCCAAGCCATTCAAATCCTTAGGTCTGGGAAGCATGTAGACAATAAGGTCTCAAATCAGTCTCCCAAATCTGTGTCACAACCATCACCTTCTGTTCCAATTCTACCCATGCAAAATAGTCCTTCTTCAAGCACACAACCATCCACTTCCCAGTCAAAAGGAAAAGAGAAAGTTGATGAGCAAACTTATAAGCCTGTTGTCCCATTCCCAAATAGTCTTACAAATCATAAGATGAATGCTCACATGGAGAAGATAAGAGAGATATTTAACCAAGTATAAATCAATGTCCCTCTCTTAGATGCCATTCAACAAGTCCCATCTTACGCCAAGTTTCTGAAAGAAATGTGTACTAAAAAGAGAAAAGCAAATGTCCCTAAAAAAGTCTTCTTGGCTTCTAACATAAGTGAACTGCTCAATGGTCCGATCCCTGTGAAGTACAAAGATCCAGGGAGCCCTACCATTTCTTGCATCATAGGGCAGACCACCATAAATAGGGCTTTGCTAGACTTGGGCGCGAGCATCAATCTTCTCCCCTTTTCAGTATATCAGCAGCTAGGGTTAGGCAACCTTCGTCCAACCCAGATGACTATACAGTTGGCTGACCGCTCTGTAAAGATTCCAAAGGGGGAAATTACAGATGTTTTAATACGGGTCGGGGAATTCATTTACCCCGTGGACTTTGTCGTTCTTGAAACACAACCCGTACAAAATCACAGAGCGCAAACACCTGTCATTCTCGGACGTCCTTTCTTAGCCACCGCAAATGCGATCATCAACTGCAGAAATGGATCGATGCGGCTGACGTTCGGAGATATGACGAAGGAGGTGAATGTTTTCCATCTGGGAAAGCAGCCAAGGGATGTGGACAATAAGTATTTTGATGTGAACTTGATAGAGGGGTTAACTAGCGAACACATGGAGGAGGTTGAGTATGAGTCTGAAGAGGAATTTGAGTTAGAATCTGATGACCTAAATCTTGATCAGATTGTTGGATCAAATGTTGAAAGGACTACTAATTCCACCCCTATTCTTCCCTTGCACCATGAGCAACCAGTGAAAGATCCGGTCCCTTCTTCTGAGCTTAAGGCTCTTCCCAACCATCTTAAGTACAAGTACTTGGATGAAAAGGAGTCCTTTCCTGTAATAATTGCATCCAATCTCACTGAACAACAAGAAGAGGACCTTCTGACTGTGTTAAGGCAAAATAGAGAAGCCATTGGTTGGACCATGGCTGATATCAAGGGGATTAGTCCTATCATTGTTCAACATAGGATTCACTTAACGGAAGATGCTAAGCCTAAACGAGACCCACAGCGTCGACTTAACCCTATTATGCAAGAAGCTGTTAGATCTGAGATATTGAAACTATTAGACAATGGGATTATCTATCCCATATCAGATAGTCAATGGGTAAGTCCAGTTCATGCTGTGCCTAAGAAAGCTGGATTTACGGTGGTGGAGAATGAGAATAAAGAATTGATACAAACACGTCTTCCAACGAAGATTCGAGTTTGTATTGATTATAGGAAATTGAACACCGCCACACGTAAAGACCACTTTCCTCTTCCATTCATTGATCAGATGCTGGAGAGATTGGCGAGACACGAGTATTATTGTTTCCTGGATGGATATTCAGGATATAATCAGATCCCAATTGCTCCCGAGGACCAAGATAAGACTACCTTCACCTGTCCCTTTGGAACGTTTGCATACCGTAGGATGCCTTTCGGCCTTTGCAATGCTCCAGCAACGTTTCAACGTTGCATGTTGAGCCTGTTCTCGGACATGGTGGAGAAATTTTTGAAAATTTTCATGGATGACTTTTCGATTTATAGGGATTCTTTTGAGCAATGCTTGTACCATCTGAAGTTGGTTTTGCAATGATGTATGGAAAAGAATTTGACACTTAACTGGGAAAAGTGTCATTTCATGGTCAAGCAAGGAATCGTACTTGGGCACAAGGTATCAAGAATAGGAATTGAAGTGGACAAGTCTAAAGTGGAAGTCATAACAAAGCTCACTGAACCACAATGCTTGAAGGACATTAGATCATTCTTAGGGCACGCTGGTTTCTACAGAAGATTCATTCAAGGGTTTAGCAACATTGCAAGACCTTTGACAAATCTTTTAGGAAAGGATGTACCCTATATCTTCGATGAGGAATGTCGAAAGTCATGGAAAGAGCTAAAGAGTAGACTTGTCTCTGCACCGATAATCTCTGCACCAGACTGGACCAAACCGTTTGAGATTATGCGTGACGCCTCAGACTTTGCTATCGGTGCTGTTTTAGGACAGCGCATTGATAATAGGCAACACGTGATCTATTATGCTAGCAGAACGCTAAACGATGCCCAACTCAATTACACGACCACTGAAAAGGAATTTTTAGCGGTTGTATTTGCGTTGGAGAAATTCCGTCAATATCTGCTAGGGTCCAGGACTATAATTTTCACTGATCACTCCGCCCTGAAATACTTGATGCAAAAGAAGGATGCTAAGGCAAGACTGATTCGTTGGATACTTCTTTTGCAAGAGTTTGATTTGGAGATAAAAGATAAAAAGGGCGTTGAGAACGTGGTAGCAGATCATTTGTCGAGAATCCCGAATGCACCTAAGGAGAGTATACCGATTAACGATGATTTTCCTGACGAGCATATTTTTGAAATACGTGGAGAGCCCTGGTATGCTGATATAGTAAACTACCTTGCTACCAGGAAAATACCTTCCCATTGGTCAGGACAAGAAAAACATCATTTTCTGCGCCAAATGCGGTTTTTCTTTTGGGATGAACCGTATTTATTTAAATACTGTCCTGACCAAATCATACGTAGATGCCTTCCTGAGGATGAACACCAGAGCGTTTTGACATTTTGTCACAAGTTAGCTTGCGGTGGACATTTTGGTCCACGGAAAACTGCGAAAAAAGTGCTTCAGAGTGGATTCTACTGGCCCACTCTCTTTAAGGATGCATATATCTTTTGCAAGCTTTGTGATAAATGTCAAATGACGGGTCGTATTACACAGAGAGATATGATGCCCCTCACACCCATCTTGGAAGTCGAAATTTTCGACCTCTGGGGCATCGATTTTATGGGACCCTTTCCTCTGTCCTACGGTAACCAATACATTTTGGTAGCCGTAGATTATGTTTCCAAATGGGCTGAAGCGATACCAACACGGACAAATGACAACCAAGTTGTCATTAAGTTTTTAAGAGAATACATCATCTCTCGCTTCGGAGCCCCCCGTGCGATAATAAGTGATAATGGGAGTCATTTTTGCCATAGGGCTTTTAAAGCCCTGATGCGCAAGTATTCTATCACTCACAAATTATCAACGGCTTATCATCCTCAAACCAATGGGCAAGTTGAAGTTACGAATAGACAGATAAAACTCATTTTGGAGAAAACTGTAGGACAGAATCATAAGGATTAGTCCATCAAACTGACTGATGCCTTATGGGCATAAAGGACCGCTTACAAGACTGTCCTCGGTATGTCTCCATATCGAGTTATATTTGAAAAACCTTGTCACTTGCCCGTTGAGTTAGAACACCGAGCTATGTGGGCTTTAAAGCAGCTGAATTTAGATTTGGATAAAGCTGGTGTTCTAAGGAAGTTGCAGCTATCCGAGCTTGAAGAGTTACGAAACGAAGTATATGACAATGCTCGGATCAGGAAGCACAGAACCAAGCTTTTTCACGATAAATACATTCACAGGAAAATTTTTGTCGTAGGACAAAAGGTTCTGTTGTATAATTCACGACTCCATCTTTTCCCTGGTAAACTGAGAACCAGGTGGTCAGGGCCATTCATTGTGCAAACTGTCTTTTCCCATGGTGCGATTGAGATTCTTGACCCGAATAATGGCAACAAATTCACTGTGAACGGTCAACGTCTTAAGCCATTTTTTACCACTGATTCCATGTCACACGACGTTCACGAATTGGGTCTTTGTGACCCAGTTTATTTGTGACATTTCCATCTGTATAGTTTCCCATGCATTTTCCTGCATATTATTTTGGGACCACATTTGTAAATATTTTCTTTTACACTTTTTGTAAATAAATTTTTTTTTAGGGATTTTTGCGCTTATTCAAGTTTCACATTCCTAGGAATTTCTCTTTCCTTAGGATTCCTTTCATTTTCAAATTCCTTTGACCTAGGGTTGTAAATATTCCTTTGACCTAGGGTTAAATTTGGCAACCATTTTTTCCCCCCTTATAAATACTCTTTTTCACCTACCTTCCTCCCCCAAACGACAACTTCTCTTCAGATCTAAAAATTTCCTTCCACAGCCGACCTCCACTAAAATTCTGCTCCCCAGTTTTCTTGAAGCCGCCGCGCCCTGCCGCAGCCCCGCCGCAGTTCTGACATCTCAGGTGCACCGGAAAAGTTCAGACTGCCTGACTTCTTTCCCTGGAGACAGATAACGACCCATTCTTCCTGCAGCCGTCTC
Source organism: Agave tequilana (assembly GCA_038442645.1). NCBI lineage: Eukaryota > Viridiplantae > Streptophyta > Magnoliopsida > Asparagales > Asparagaceae > Agave > Agave tequilana. The sequence continues at coordinate 81,739 of JAVJIF010033789.1, forward strand.
TGGTGCCCTCTGTGCACCTGTCTTTCGATTTCCCCCCACGTTCTCCGGGGGTGGTTTGATCTCTTGTCCCTTGGTTCCTTTGCTCTAAATTTTTACTGTTATTTATGGCCCCTAGCTTGTTTGTGGAGAGAGATTTCTCTATACTTTTGAATGATCAAGGGGGATTTGGGCATATATTTTTAGATCAAATCCATGCGTGGAATTGGTATTCCTTAGTTTATGATAACAATGACAATGATGCCTATTATTGCCCTAATTTGGTCACCACATTTTACAACTCATTGGACCATGCATCTGTTAATCATAACACACAACAATTCACAGTTCATATGCCATATGGTGACATCTTTGTCACCATTCCACTCATTTCTGAAATCACCGATATCCCCATTCATCCCCATTATACTGACCCTTTGCCACTGGTTGATTACATGCCTCTCATGGGGGTCCGCTGCACTGAGCAGGACCGTGGGCTCAAAGCCCAATCCACGTTTAGAAATGTACATTGCATTGGACGTTGGCTCCAACGCAATATTTTTGGACTTGATCATTCCACGACTTTCAACAGGCCTGTGTTACAAATCATTCATGATTTAATGACTCATAGACACACGGTTTGTTTGAATAGGGCCATTTTCAATGCCATACTTGATAATTCCTCCCGCACTCGGGGTGCAAAATATTCTCATCCAGTCTTAATTACACGTCTATGTAGAAACTTCATACCAGACGCTGTATTTGACTCATTTGACCGAGTGTATGTTATAGCTGAGAGACCCACCAGTTCATACACTGGTTGTTTACACGCCCTCTGGTCACCTCGTGCCCAACCTGAGGACATTCCTGTGGAGTCCTCTTCAGAGGAGAATTTAGAGGAGGTAGATGAGCCCCAATTCTGGAGACAGGACCCACCAGCAGAACCAAGAGCCTTCATGTCCACCATCTGGAAGGGTATGAAGAAGATATTTAGGGGACAAGTGCGGCTTAGGAAGAAGGTAGAGGAGCAATCCTCTCGCTTAGATGGTATAGAGGCAGCGTTGAGGAGAACACAGTCGGCTGGACCGAGCACCACCGCGGGTCCAAAACGACAGAGGGAGTAGCTTTATCCTTTACCTATTTCATGCATCATTTCATATCGCATACATTGGGGACAATGCATGAGATAGGTATGGGGGGGTAGATGCTAACATAGGATTTTTCATTTTCTTTTTAGGCCTTTTATTTTTATTTTTAGGATTTTCAGTTTCTTTTTAGGTTTTCTCTTTAGATTTTACTTTTCTTTATAGATTTTCTACTTTCTTGTTAGATTTTATTTTCTTTTAGAAAAATAAAAAATATATATAAAAAAAATAAAAACTTTTTGAAATAAGAGATAAAGTTTTGATCTATTTTTAAGAAAATTAAGATGTATCTTAGAAATTAAGAAAGCCTTAATTATGACATCTTAAACCTAGTTGAAATAATAGATCTTGTTTAAAATTATAGGCTAAGTAAGTAAAATTGGGGAGATATTTTTATCTTGAATTTTTGCCTTAGATAGTAAGCACTTCACACTTACACGATTTTTGGGATGGAAACAAAGACCTAAAATGCCATAAAAAAAATAATAAAAAAAAGAAAAAAAAAGAAGAAGAATAAAACATCACTTATTAAGCTGGATAACTATGCCTCAAGAAGCATGGTTATTCACGCCTAACGGTGAAAAACATCACTTATTAAGCTGGAGAATTATGCCTCAAGAAGCATGGTTATTCACGCCTAACGGTGATCAAAAAGAATAATCCCCCTTAGTTTTGTGGCCTTTTTCACTCGAGTCCTTAAACCCGAGGGATGTTTTCTCATCTGGTGCCCTAGGACCGTCTGGTTTGGGAGTCATCGGTTATAGGCTCGCTACATGGGTGAACTAGAAAGCCTAAGAAAACTAAGGGAAGAAAAATATATATATATATATATATATATATATATATATATATATATATATATATATATATATATATATATATATATAAATGGCTTTATGGTTAGAGTTGAAATCTCAGAAATCTTCACTGTCACGGTGTGCATACTATCTAGGTTTTATGAAGGATAAAATATTCAATCCAATTTTGAATTCTTACCTTAATTGAAGACAAGATCTTGCATGGAGACTAAGTTTAAGGAAGAATGATTATAGGTGGACTTATGACCTTAGATCACTTATATTTTTGCAAAAATAGTTTGAAAACATGTCTCTCTTTCAAAATGCATTTTCAAAACGCTAACATTTGTTTTCTTTTTTATGGATTTTGTGGGTGCAATCCGCTGAAAACCCTCAGGAGACAACACTCCTCCTCTAGGGCAACCTAGAGGTTTAACGGCTTGTTGCACGTGCTCAGTGCAATCGTGTCACCTACGAAAATGGTGTAATAAATTATTTAGTATTTTATTTTCTTTTTTCTTTTTGCTCGAGGACGAGCAAAAGCTAGGTATGGGGGTGTGATTGTTATACATATTTGCATATTTTACCACTTCCATACCATGCATATTATATATAAATATGTGATTTTTAACCCCTTTTCTCTCTATTTTTACAGGCCCACAACTTAAAGAGAAAAAGCCCATTAATCACTTTAATTAGCAATAATTAAAGGGATTAAATCAAAAGAGCCAAAGATTTGAAATCCGAATCCAGAGAGATCCGCGCGCCAACTGAAGACTCTAGAAGGCCACGTGGATAACAACTTCGCAACAGACTCACAACAGAAAGCTGTTAGCCAACGGTTTCCAAACGGCTGCGCCTTGCCGCCCGCGCGCGGCAATATCTGGGCCGTTGAGCCCCGGATTTTGTGCCAACGGCCAGGGTTCTAGAGGCTTCTCATGGATTGCTATAAATAGGTGGCCAGGGTCTGTGAGAGAGAAGGGAGAGAAGAGAGAGAAGAAAATAGGGGAAATTGTTGTAATTTTAGCTTTCTCCTAGGTTTTTAGTCTTCATCTTCTTCCTCCTAGAGATCTTGACAAAGTGAGAGAGAGAGTGCTGTTTGAGAGCTTGTATCAAGGAAGTGACATTCTTGCATCAAGGATTAATCAAAAGAACTCCATTCATCTCTTTGCAAACTCTAGTATGTTTTTACTTTACTTGCTTTAAATTCTTGCATTGATTCTAGTTCTTTTCTATTGCTTTAGTTCTTTGCTTTACATAATGAATTGTAGCTTTGTTACTTTTGTAATGAAGAGATAAATTCCTATTTCATGGCTAGCTAAAGACTTACCTAGCTAACTTCTATCTCTTTGGATGATTGCTTATCTTTTTACTTGCATAGTTAGAATCTCTTTTGATTTCCAAGGAAGTATAGTTGCTTTCCCTTGGTAATGGCTTGATAGAACTCTATATGACTCATGTGTGCCTAGGATAGAACCTTGTCAAGAACTAGAGCCTATGATTCAATATGAGGCTTCAAGCTAACAACAAGAGAACACTAATCTTCAAGATGGAAACATCAATTGAACAAACATGCAAGTTATCTTTAATTGCCAATGAGTCAATACGAGGCAATCTTGCAATCACCATTGAGTATAGCAAGTTAGCAATGAGGTAAAGTTAGCTAGCCATGTACCTTCTCAATTAAAAGATTTCCAACACTTTCTTTTAGCTTTTATCTCTTTACAACACACTTCACTCATTCTTTTAATTTCTTTTCCATAATGCACACCAATCCATCACTTCTTTTCATGTTACTTCTTGCAATTGTGTAAATACATAGAAGACATTTCGTTTTCATTTCTTCACCATATACCGTAACGCTTCTATCGCTAGCTCTCCTTGAGATTCGACTCGGTATAGCTCTATGCTATAGCGAAGATTGGAAAGGGTATATCGATCTTTAAATACATTTGTGGAGTGATCTAAGCACCAAGGTGGTTTCTAAACCTTCATCTCTTTGTAAAATATTTGTGCTAATACTCTACACAACTCTTTCCCGATCACTAAGTCAGCACATTTCATACCATTCAGAGAGGGACAATCTGCAGAGCTTCTGGTAGACAAGTACATGAGTGAGATAGTTTGACTGTATAGAGTTCCAGTTAGTATCGTATCGAATAGGGACACAAGATTCAGATCTCGCTTCTGGGGGAGCCTTCAAGAGAGTCTGGGGACCCGTCTGAAGTTTAGCACATCTTATCATCCAGAGACAGACGGGCAGTGATTGGTAGTGAAAAGTGCATTTTTATCATCATATTTACCATCACATTTTCATATTTATTCATTTAATTCTGCACATTTATTAATAATTTGTAATTTATTGTGTGCAGGCCTCAAATTATTATTTTAACAATAAATAAAGCTTAAAGAGCCCAAAAGCCCAGATCCAAGCCCATATTTGAAGCCCAAGAGTCAAAGTGCAAATATCAGATTGTCAAAGTGCAATTATACAAGGGCTAAAGTTGCAATTATCAAAGATGAGGGAAGGATAGAATTCTACCCAACCCTAAACTCTTGCAGGATGTGCATAAAAGCCAAAGATGAGAAGGAAATTCGTTTAAAAGAGATTGGGAGAATACAAAGTCTAGATAACTTGATTTCCAAGTTATATCCATATCCCAATATTTAGAGCCAAGATCGAACTTCCAGAAGCAGGCGCCCAGATGGACGAACCAGGAGAGGCCACGCGCCGAAGCGCGTGGCCAGAAGCCACTAAAGTGCCGCGGACCCGCGGCAAAAGCGCGGCATTCTGGATGAGTTAGAATCCCAGATTTCGTGGGCAAGTTCATCCAGGACTCCTCGGCCTTCTGCACCTATAAATATCTCCTGCAGTGCAACGTACAGAGCGTCGAGAGGCGAGCAAAGGGCCAAAAGCTAGGGTTTAGGTTTTAGGTTAGATTTTATTTTCATTTTGTAAATTTTGTAACTGAGAGTGGAGATGCTTTCATGGAGGAAGGAATCATACTTGTACTGAGGTGACATCGGTGTAAGTTTTTATTTTTCCCCCATTGTTAATAAAAATCTGCTCGAGGTTGGTTTGTTTTTATTCTTGTTTCATTGTTTCTTTATTATCGCTTTATCTTTGTTTTTCTAATCTTGTTCTATGTCATTGTTTCTCTTTGATGACTTGCAATCCGTGAGATCCGATTGCTTCGAGACTGCCTAGCCAACGAAGATCCCTTGATGGCTTATGGCGACGAACATCCTATACGCCATACTTGCAAATCTTCTGAGAAAAAGTAAGTCGTCGCAAAAGGATCGAAGGTAAGTAGGACTGAAGAGGTAGGTGTGTATTTTATAGTCTTTTCCTTTTCTTTTCTTTCTTTTTTGTAGATTAAATCCACATCTTCCACAATTCTTTTCTTCACATCCATTGTAAATACCACTACTAATAATGAAAAGATAAAAAAAAAAGAGATAACTTGCTTAACGCTTCCATCGCAGTCCCTCCCTGAGGATCACGACCCGCATAGCCCTGCTACCGCGGATTAGAACTGAAACTTGCACATCTATTCTTAAAACTAAAATACCATCTTTTGTGTGCAGGAAAATTCAGTCAACAAATTGGCGCCGTTGCCGGGGAGGGACGGTAAGTTTATCTCCAAAACAAAAATTTAATTTTTAAATAATTCTTTATTCTTTTCTGTTTGCAGGTTTGGAGAACAGGAAACAGAAACAGAGCAGCAGCAAGGACATACAGTAACCCAGTGCCTCTGCCCTCGAAGGCAGAGCACGAGGGCCTGCAAGTTTGCCGCGGAAACGCGGCCAGAGCCGCGGATCCGCGGCAAGTGCAGTGAACTACTAATTCAGTTTTTTGCAGATTGCTGAAATTTGAGATTACTGCTTACTGCTCTATTCTGTTTTGTTCTGTGATATACCTGTAAATTGCTAATAATTCAACAGTAAATCATTGGTTGTTAAAAATAAAAAGTGATTAGACGTTTGCATATTAGGCACGTGTCTTTTCAATTATTTTTTACTGTTGAAGAGTGCTGGAGAAGCAAGGTACGTACGCATTGCATGTAGAATAGGATTCATCTCTTGGTTGATTTTCTGCATTGAGTGATTCTTATCTATTTATCTTGTACACTTGCACTAATTCATCTTAAGGGCATAACCCATTAACAAGATAAGGTGGGAATTTCATCACCCTTCCTTAGCCCAAAAATCATATCCCAAGCACTCACTAACCCAAGCCTAACTAAAAAAGAGTAGACGTTGGCCCTAGGGACATCTCAGACTCAATAGGAGATTATCCTAAGGGGGAACAGTGCTGGAAGTTGACTCTTGCCAAATCAGTGTCTAGGAAAGGGATTGAGGGCCGAAAGCCCGAAGATTGGTGGTTATTTAATTAAGGAACGTCTTTGACGGAAAACCTCCCACCACTCTTGCCCTGACATGGCTGATTAACTCGTGGTCAAAATCTGCACCCGACCTCCCGTGGACAGTCTAACCAGTTAGGAGTCGTCTAGGTCTAGGTCTACCCTAACTTAGGTTAGAAATTTTTCTTTTTTGTTTGTTTTTTTTTCTTTTGTTTGCTTTGTGTGATATGGCCTATAACAATAATTTTTTCAATTTTAATGAGGATCCATATTATACACCAACCTCTTTTTCGGATATTACCAACCCGGCATATCATAACTCTAACCAGCCTAGTGTGCCAGATTGGTCTTATCCGAATCATTACATGCCCCAGTCCCAATACTATGAATAAGACTGGAATAATCATCACTACTCTTCACAGAGTCAATGGGGATTCAACACCCCTGAGCCATATGGTCAACCATCTGTTCAACCATTATCTTCATATACGTCTTTTCCCACATCACCAAGGTTTCAGTCCTCCATTGATCTATTCGATGGGTTAGAAGAAAAAGTGGATCGGTTGCAAGATACAATGAATGATCAAATTTCTAGACTTTCAAACATTCTTGAGCATCTTGATAGGAACCAAGAATCATTCTGTTTAGAAGACCTTGATCAAAATTCAATTTCATCACATCAATATGAACTTGCTCAATCCCAATCCTTGGACAAATTGGCTAGTTTTAATTTCAATGAGATTGAATTAGATTATGAATGTGAACCCGATCCCCAACTTTGCGATTCAGTTTCCATTTTCGAATCTATGTTGACTCCGGTATCCTTACCCAATTTGGACCAATTTTCTGAGCCAACATTTATTCTCATACCCATAGATCATGAAATTGAATCACCCATTTTTGATGATCATATTGAACTTGACCAATTGTGCAATTTTGAAAGTCCCATGGAAAAATTGGCAAGTTCCCATTTTTATGAGATTGAAACTAATGAGATATGTGACCTAGATTCCCAAATCTATGATCAAGTTCAAATTCCCGAATCATTATTGACTCCTGTTTTGTTACCCGACTTGGGTAATATTTTAGAGTCAGTTTTGATTCCCACACCTATCATTCCTGAACTTGAATCACCAACATTGAGTCACATTCCATTGTGGGAAAATGATTGTAGACTTGAGTTTCAATTTCTTGACTTGGACCCACTTCTTGATCCTAGCCCGACTCCTGAACCTTTACTTGATTTGAGTTTCTTTCCTGAGTCGGTATTAGATCCTGAACCTATCATTCTTGAGTCTAAGTCAACCATTTTACCAAGTCACATTCTTTTGTTGGACATAGGTATAGACCATGACTCTGTGATGATTTTCCAGGACTGGTCATGTAAAGGGAGTAAGTTTCACGAGAGGATCTTCCATGATCCTATTCATTCTGGGGACTGTAAATATGTAAATAAAAAAGAGGTCAATAAAGGTAGGTCCCGTGAACTACCACGTTATCTTGTTTGGGCCGCATTTCGTGGACCAATTAGACCACCTCCGGAACCACCACCCTAAGGTAACTTCCGCCTTCCCTTGTTCTGTTTCATGCATACATGCATACATTCATACATTGAGGACAATGCATGAGATAAGTGTGGGGGTGGGCTTTACTAACATACTAACATAGGTAGAAACTAACAAAAAATTTGCTAAAAAAAAAAAAAAAATCTAAAAAAAATTTTTAAAAAAAAAATTGTTATAAAAAGAATAATACTTTGACTTATTTTTTTGAAAGAAATCTAAGTTAGTTTTAAGAATTAGGAAAATCATGATTAGGATTTCTAAAAACTTGGTCAAAATAAATAAATTGTTTAAATTTTAGGTATAGGAGGAGAAATTGAATAAATAATTAGTCTTGATTTTTACCTTAATGAAATGTGCATACCAAATGCATATCTAGGATTCTAAGACAAAGACCTTGTGCCTCATAAAAAAAAAAAAAGAAAAAAAAAAGAAAAAGAAGAAGAAAAAAATCACCAATTAAGCTGATACATGTGCCTCAAGAAGCATAAGTATTCATGCCTAAAGGTGAGTAAATAAAAATAAAGTCCTTAGTTTTGTGGCCTAATTCATTCGAATTTGAGTCCGCGGGGTGTTTTCTCACCTGGTGCCCTAAAGCCGACCGGTTTGGGAGCCACCGACTTTAAGTTCGCTACATGGGTGGATTAGAAAGCCTAAGAAAACGGAGAAATATTATACATGTATTAACACATCTAATAGTCAATTAGTTAGGTATGAGGGCCTCAAGAAGCCTTGATACTTATACGAAAGAAAATAAGATGAGTTATACATGCCAAAAAAAAAAAAATTATATTAACACATCTAATAGTCAATTAGTTAGGTATGAGGGCCTCAAGAAGCCTTGATACTTACACGAAAGAAAATTAGATAATGTTATAAAAATAATAAAGAGGCATGAGAGTCCAAGTTAAGGAATTGCTAGTAAAAATTCATAAGGATGCATATGATTTTTGGTAACGAAAAAGACTATATTAGAAATTCAATTTTAATCCTTACCTAAAATGAATAACAATTGACTTTATAAAGACTAGGTTTGAAGAATGAATAAAAATGATAATCCTAAAACTTATAGACTACTTAGTCTCTTCAATAATAATTCAAATATTTTCCTTTTTATGGATTTTGTGGGTGCAATCCGCTGAAAACCCTCACGAGACAACACTCGTCCTCTAGGTTAACCTAGAGGTTTAATGGCTTGTTGCACGTGCTAAGTGCAATCGTGATTCCTACGAAAGTGAGTTAGGTTAGATTAACTTTTTCTTTTTCTTTGTTTTTACTCGAGGACGAGCAAAAAGATAAGTGTGGGGGTGTGATTGGTAGTGAAAAGTGCATTTTTATCATCATATTTACCATCACATTTTCATATTTATTCATTTAATTCTGCACATTTATTAATAATTTGTAATTTATTGTGTGCAGGCCTCGAATTATTATTTTAACAATAAATAAAGCTTAAAGAGCCCAAAAGCCCAGATCCAAGCCCATATTTGAAGCCCAAGAGTCAAAGTGCAAATATCAGATTGTCAAAGTGCAATTATACAAGGGCTAAAGTTGCAAATATCAAAGATGAGGGAAGGATAGAATTCTACCCAACCCTAAACTCTTGCAGGATGTGCATAAAAGCCAAAGATGAGAAGGAAATTCGTTTAAAAGAGATTGGGAGAATACAAAGTCTAGATAACTTGATTTCCAAGTTATATCCATATCCCAATATTTATAGCCAGGATCGAACTTCCAGAAGCAGGCGCCCAGATGGACGAACCAGGAGAGGCCACGCGCCAAAGCGCGTGGCCAGAAGCCACTAAAGTGCCGCGGACCCGCGGCAAAAGCGCGGCATTCTGGATGAGTTAGAATCCCAGATTTCGTGGGCAAGTTCATCCAGGACTCCTCGGCCTTCTGCACCTATAAATATCTCCTGCAGTGCAACGTACAGAGCGTCGAGAGGCGAGCAAAGGGCCAAAAGCTAGGGTTTAGGTTTTAGGTTAGATTTTATTTTCATTTTGTAAATTTTGTAACTGAGAGTGGAGATGCTTTCATGGAGGAAGGAATCATACTTGTACTGAGGTGACATCGGTGTAAGTTTTTATTTTTCCCCCATTGTTAATAAAAATCTGCTCGAGGTTGGTTTGTTTTTATTCTTGTTTCATTGTTTCTTTATTATCGTTTTATCTTTGTTTTTCTAATCTTGTTCTATGTCATTGTTTCTCTCTGATGACTTGCAATCCGTGAGATCCGATTGCTTCGAGACTGCCTAGCCAACGAAGATCCCTTGATGGCTTATGGCGACGAACATCCTATACGCCATACTTGCAAATCTTCTGAGAAAAAGTAAGTCGTCGCAAAAGGATCGAAGGTAAGTAGGACTGAAGAGGTAGGTGTGTATTTTATAGTCTTTTCCTTTTCTTTTCTTTCTTTTTTGTAGATTAAATCCACATCTTCCACAATTCTTTTCTTCACATCCATTGTAAATACCACTACTAATAATGAAAAGATAAAAAAAAAAAAGATAACTTGCTTAACGCTTCCATCGCAGTCCCTCCCTGAGGATCACGACCCGCATAGCCCTGCTACCGCGGATTAGAACTGAAACTTGCACATCTATTCTTAAAACTAAAATACCATCTTTTGTGTGCAGGAAAATTCAGTCAACAGGCAGTCCGAACGGACCATTCAGATCTTAGAAGACATGTTGAGGGCATGTATGATAGACTTCAAGGGATCGTGGAAAGACCATCTACATTTGGCAGAGTTTTCCTACAATAACAGCTATCAGGCAAGCATCAAGATGGCTCCGTTTGAAGCCGTATACGACAGGAGATGCAGATCACCATTGTGTTGGATGAGGTTGGTGAGAGAAAACATTTGAGACCGGATGTGATAGTATAAACAGTGGACAAGATCTAGATCATCCAAGAGCACCTTCGTGCAACATAAGACAGATAGAAGAGTTGGGCAGATTCCAATAGAAGACCGTTGGAGTTTCAGGTGGGAGAGCATGTATTTCTGAGGATATCTCCGACCAAGGGAGTGAACAGATTTGGTGCACGTAGGAAGCTAAGTCCGAGGTATATAACCCCATTTGAGATATTGGAACGGGTAAGAGAAGTGGCCTACGGATTGGCACTTCCGCCATCACTAGAAGGAGTACACAATGTGTTCCATGTGTCACAGCTGAGAAGTTATATCAGGGACGAGAGCCATGTATTGGATTATTCAGAGTTGCAATTGCAGCCAGATTTGTCATATACTGAGCAACCAATGGTTATAATGGATAGAAGTGTTAAGACCCTGAAGAATCGGACCATCTCGTTGGTGCAAGTTTCATTGAACAGGCATAGTCCAGGAGAAGCAACTTGGGAGCGGGAAGACGTCATTCGTGATCGTTACCCGCATCTATTCGAGTCTTGAGTGGTAATTTTCTCATGAACTCCATCTCTTGTCTTATCAATCCTTTATTTTCATGTTCATCTCCTTCCTTATCAAAATTTTGAGGACGAAATTTTTACTAAGTGGGTAGATTGCAGCACCCCGTTCCCGGGATATACCCAGATACGTCTCTCAAATTTTTTAATAATTCAATTTTCTTCCAGTATGTGTTTTTGGGTTGTGATTGCTTATGTTATTGTATAGAATCTGGATTCTCAGACCTAAAGTCAGCCCTGACCCAGGCCGGGAACCCGATGCTAGCATGCTGCCCGATTTGATCTTTCTGATAGTCTGATTTAACCGATTTTAGTTTCAAATACTGTTTTTCAATATTTTAGATTTTTTATGATTTTCTGAAATTTTCAAAATTTTTCTACAAAATCTCCAAAACGGTGTCGGTCGACATCACTGATCGATTCCCGAATTTTTAGTTTTCAAACGGGATTTAATTTTTAAAAACGGCTTTCATATTACTTCTTAGAATTTTATTTTCTATCTAAATAGATTTTTGGGATATTTCTAAATTTATCAAAATTTGACCGATTCTAGTGTCGATCAGTACCACTGGAATATTCTAAGATTTTTAATTTAAAAATTAGATTGAATTTCTCAAATCAGATTTCATTAAGTATCTTAAAATAATAATTTTTATTTTTGAGAATGTTTCGGAATGTTTTTGAAACAGTCAAATTTTGTCCTATTAAAATAATAATATTATTTACCGTTCTTTCCTTTTCTTGCTTTTTCCTTCTCCACTCCCCTACTTTATACTTTTAGAATATTCTATTAATTTAATTATTTGATAATATATTTATTTATTATTATTTTTACTATTATTTTCTTTCCCTTTATTTTTTCCATTTTTCTTTCTTTTTCTTTCTTGTCTTTTCTTCCCCCTTACCTTCCCCATGCCCTGCTCCCCTTTCCTGCAGCCGCCTGTAGCAGCAGCAGGGGCATGATTGGTTGCAAAAGCAGCCCATCCCTCCCCCCATCCACTCTCATTTCCCCCTCACTTCTTCTCCCTATAAATTTTCTTTCCCTTCTCCCTTTCTCATTCCTTATCTTCTCCATTTCAATTCTCCAACTCCAACAACTCCACCAACACTCCCACCTCATCGCCGCCGCCGCCCCCCTAGCCGTCGACCACACACCCCCTCTCCACTTCCTTCACCACTTCCATCACCCCCAAACATCACTCCTCCTTCTTCAATTTCATCTAAACCCATCACCACAACTTCATCTTCTTCTCCAAAATCCTCCACCAAACCACCTCCTCCTCCACTTCCAACCCCTCAATCATCATCTCCTCCTCCTCCTCCAACTCCCCACCACCTCCAACAACTACTACCACCAACAACGACCACCACCAAGAACAACTCCACCACCAATAATAACAAACCAACACCAACCCCCACTCCTCCGCTCCCCAGGGCAGCCGCGCCACCCCCACCTCGGGCGGCGCCGCCGCTGCCCAGGCCAGCCGGCGGGTGGCCGGCCGGTCACCACCCCCTCCTTCTTTCTTTATTTCTTATTCTTTCTTTCTTTCTTTCTTTCTTTCTTTTCTTCTTTCTTTTCCTTCCATAAATAACTCTTTTACCTACTTTCCCTAAATACCCTCCCCTTCATCCTCTAATTACTTCTCCAAAATTTCTGTCCTACCCCTCTCCTTTAATTCCTTAATCCTTTCCTCTTTTAAACATACCCTACACACTTTCTCTCTCTTTCCTTCCTATAACTCTCTCTCCTCTCTCTCTCCGCTCATTCTACATCTAATATTCATAATATAATATATATATTTATTTTAATATATGGGCTAGTGGCATGCTCGCGTGTTTTAGCGGACTTCACAGGTTTTACCCAGTATTGCATTCTCATTTTTAGGCGAGTGCTTTGTATTAGGCTTAATAATTATTACTCTTGTATTTATAGCATGATATTGATATGTGGATATTTTAACATGCCTAACACTTACTGCTGTAATTTTTAGTACATGATACCTTGCTATACGAGTTAATATACGATGTTATACTCTGTATTCACACTGACACTGAACATATTATACTTGACACATGATATCAAACACCGCCACATGATATGTTATACTTGACACCTGATACTTGACACTTGATATCTGACACCGGTACTTGATATGTTATCACTTGACACCAGATAATTTGCACTTGTCATATGCTATCACCTGGTACTGATACATTTGACCCGATATTGTGACACCTGACTGGATACTATTACACCGGACATCTGTATTTCTATGTATATTCATGATTATCACTTTTAGGGGACTTGGCATGATTATTATATTATTACCAGACATTTGGTATTCCTGAACTCCTGTGCTCCTGAATTCCCGTATACTTGAACCCCTAAAAAAGGGAGACTCCTGATATTATACTCCTGTTGATCCCCGTAATTGGATAACCATGGATATAGGATTACTATGAATACCCTGTAGATATTATCACTGGACAAAATATAATAATTAGACAACTTACACTGCGATGGGGGAAACTGATGAGTACCGATATAGTCTCCATGTTTATGATGGTCTTATAGTATCGCGCGGCCATATAATTGGATTCGACCTGGAGGCCACTAGGCGCTTCCGTGGGGTGTACTGGCACCCCTACTCCCCTACCTGCGAGTTGTGCCATAAGCCCTTGGCCAATTCCTATGGGAGCGGTGACATCCTATTCCTGTTCAGGCGTACAATAAGTCCCGGACCTAGCGGTACGTTCCAGCTCAGTAATGGATATTCCTTGACCGTTGTCCCGGGCATGTACGAGACCCATTCTATGCATGGTTCATCGATCTCCATCAGTTTCTAATAACTTACTCTCCGGTCTGTATGCTGAGGTATGTGAAATGGGACACATACTGATGTATACAAATTAGATGAGTCTTAATAACATAATAATAATATGCTCATGATATCTGACTAGCTATACTCTTGATCTATACTGCTCACCACTTATACATGTGCTACTTTGTTGGATTACTTGATTGCTTCCGTACTGTTTCATTATTCTGTTATTGTGAAGATAAATTCAGATTATATAAACTCAGATTACAGTAAGGTGAGGTATAGGGTATATATAAGAGGGTTTTCTTATTTGGATTATTTCTTTGACGTACTAATCTCACGGATCGGTAATGTGAGCTTGTATAACTGATTTTCCTGTAGTTATTTTACTTGCTGTCTCTTTTCATGTTCATATGTGCTTATATTCATAATACACCTTTCCTGTACACCTATGCCTAGTATGCATGCCACTTAGCTTTATCGTATGTACTCGCGGGTTGCATCTGATAACCCTGAATTCTCATGTTCAGATCCTGGAGTCTGAACCTTGGTGACCTTATCGTAGCTGATCAAAGTGCGCAGCGGATCCTTTCGTTGTGGTCAGAGCGCAGCAGAAGCTTGGACGTCGCCGTAGCCCTTCCTCCCAGCTCTTCTTCTGATTGGCTCCTGAGACCCCTCTTATGTATCGTGAGCACCTCTCAGCTTTTCTTATGTATATTCTCTTCATGTATTGTACTTTGGTATTACCTGGTGATGTAATATTTATATAATATTATGTCACAATCAGTGATGACTGAGTACTTATACTTTTGTATTGGAATGCATATTGTTGGCCCAGAGGCCTTCCACTCTAGTTTTGATGATGATTAACTTGTAGGCTGTCTAAAAATCATTAAAAGACAAGTCATCAAAAAGCAGAACTCTAGACGTAGGGCTAGTCTCAGCCCCACTGCAGCACCAAGGCGTGAAACCCGCGTCTCAGCCTTACTGCAGCACCAAGGCGCAAGGGTCGAAACCCGCGTCTCAACCCCACCGCAGCACCGAGGGTCGAAACCCGTGTCTCAGCCCCACTGCAGCACCAAGGCGCAAAACCCGCGTCTCAGCCTCACTGCAGCACCAAGGCGCGAGGGTCGAAACCCGCGTCTCAGCCCCACTGCAGCACCAAGACGCGAGGGTCGAAACCCGCGTCTCAGTATTACTGCAGCACTAAGGCGTGAGGGTCGAAGACCACGTCTCAGCCCCACTGCAACACCAAGGCACGAGGGTCGAAACCCGCATCTCAGTATTACTGCAGCACCAAGACGCGAGGGTTGAAACCCGCGTCTCAGTTATAACTGCCCTCATTATGGGGCCAATCACTACCCACATAATGAGGAAGTTAACCCCTATTATGGAGCGTTTTTAGGGGGCATGTTCACCCCTAAAACCTCTATAAATAGCCCCGCTTGTTATTGAGAAGGGGTCGGTTAGTCAGTCAGTGGGTGAGCTGATCAGATAATTCTGGGAAAAGAGTTTGACTCGTGAGCTGCCACAAGAAAGGAAAGAGAGTTCAACTCTTCAAGCAACTTGCTGCGTACAAGCCAATCTTTGCATACAATCTCTTTGAGATTCCTATTCGATCAAGAGCTGTGTCACTCCATCGACCATCCAAAGAGAAGATCCTCAAGAGTTCTTGACGTTCACCCGGTCAACGGAAAACAAGATTCACTTTCCATTGCCACCTGAAGAACCCAGCATTAAACAAAGGGGAGATTCAGTCTCAACATCTTCCCTCTCTTGTAATTGGAGTGTAAATCCATTGTAATCTTTCAATTGATTCAAGAAAATTTTACAAGGAACCCTACATTTCTCCCATCAAACAAGAGATGGCGACTCCGCTGGGGACTACTTTCTCCACTGATGAGTAAGTGGTGGCGCAAGATGACGTCATCTACATGGGGAAAACGGTCGAATCACTCGTCGTGAAATTTGACCAAGCAAAGTATGAAAAGTTCCTTTATTCTGGCTCTAAGAGCCCAAAGGCCCGTGCCTACCGCAGGGTCTCTACGGGGATTTTCCTTGAAGTCCGCTCTGAGATTCTCTCAGACGCAGCTGCTGTGAAGGATGTCGTTGCTAATCGCGTCATGCGTAACACTCGCGTCAATATCTCTCAGGAGACTCGTGTGGTCAACCTTCCTGATGTCCAGCCAGTTCATTCTCCTCCTCAGCACCAGGTCGTCGGGGGTTCCCTTCAACCTCCACGACGTAACCGGAACGCTGAACGATGACAGAGAAAGCATACGTGTCAACTACAAGTTGGAACAACTGACCGTCCAACAAAGATAGGACGCGAGGTCCAGACCAGCGTCTCCTCTGTACCACATCCGACACGTGAAGTCTGCGTTTGGCAGCCCAAACGTCAGGTTCACCAGTCTGGCTCTTCTAAAGCCCCACTCCCCAAATGCCGATGCGAAGCTCGCGCACCTTGTCAAGCACAAGAGGCACGAACCTCTAGGCACAATGCCCAGCAGCCCTGCAGCTCTCAAGCGTCTCTATTCAGACGCAATAATCAGCAACATGAAAGCTGCGTCTCTTATCAACAGAGACGCCAGACTCGCGTTTCGAAGCCACAACGCAAGAACCGCGTCCCAGAACCTTGCAACTCAGCGACGCGAAGCAAAGATGCCTCTCGCCCTCAGCATTGCGAGGCCAATCTCTTTGATCCCCCTCCCATGGATCTAAGGGATTATCTGACAAGGAAGAGAAGTGCTAATCGAATCACTTCGTCATGTTGCTGCGAACGGCTTATCACAATGCTCTCTGATTAGTATCCAATATTGCATATTTTATATCATAATCCCCATGCATAATACAAATAAATAAGTGATTTTTAATCCTCTTCTCTACTTATTTGCAGGTATATACTTAAAGGAGAGTTAGTCAATTAATTACCTTAATTAGCAATAATTAAGGTGATTAATTAAAAGATTAAAGATAAAGCCAAATCCAATCCAGATCTAGAGAGATCCGCGCAACAAACTCAGAATCCAAGTAGTCCACGTGGATAACCACCCAACGACCAGATCTCACCAGAAAATCTGGGCTCAACGGCCCAGAATCCGCGGCGATCCCGCGGCAATCCGCGGCAATCTGGGACCGTTGAGATCCCAGATTTTGTGGCAACCAACTAGATCTCGAAGATACTCTCCTGGGCCTATAAATACCTCACTTGGACCTGCGAGCTGAGACTGATCAGAGAAGAGAGGAGATTAGTTTTAGGTGTTGTAATTTTTAGTTGTTTTTCTCTAGTTTTCTTTCTTTAGATCTCTCTTCTCTATCCCTAGATTTCATTACAAAAGAGAGTGATTGTGAGGGAGAGAGCTTGTGTAATCAAGGGTGACAACTTGAAGCTATGCAAGGATTAATCCATCCTCCATTCCTCTACTTGAGTTTGATTCTAGTTTCTTGCTTTCTTTACATGCTTTCTTACTTGCTTTCTTTATTTCATGCAATTTAATTCAAGCTTTGTTTTAGTTCTTTAATGGCTTCTTGTAGCTAGATTTTCATTCCATGTACTAGTTTAACCACTAGCTTAGCCTACTTCACTACTCATGGGTGATTGCTTTTGTTAATCTTGCAAGTGTATGATCTTCTCTTCTCCGATGGTTAAACCACCATCTTGCAAATGAGAAAGTAATTAGGTCAACATGTGAGAGGAATTCTAAGCCTATGGAGTGACAACATTAGGCAAAGCTTTCATTATCAAGGAGATTGGTAAGCTTTGGCAAGCTAGCAAGGTAATCTAGTCTTGGATCGTTTTCTTTAAGTTTCTTGTTCTTTTCTTGTGAATACAACATCCACTTCTTGATTTCTTTTTCCAACGACTTCCACATGAACATATCCATCTTCTTTTAGTTTCTTTTACATCACTAAGTTTATAATCAAGAGAAGACTACTAGTTTTAACACTTCACAACCTAACGTTTAAAGCTTCTATCGCGAGCTCTCCCTGAGATCCGACTCGGTATAGCCTTGTGCTATAGCGGAGACAAGAAAGGGTACATCAAATACATTTCTATACACATAATAAGTACACACCTTTCCCGTCTAAACAAAATGGCGCCGTTGCCGGGGATGACAATTCTCTAATACGGCGCATACGTATCCTTTCTTAATCAAATTTTTGGCGCCGTTGCCGGGGAGAGCGACGGTATTTTTAAAAGTGAGAAACTAAACGATTCTTCTTCTCTGTTGCAGGTGACAGGAGAAGAAAACAGGAAAATATCTACAGCAGAAACATATAAGTGGACCTGGGACTCTGCTCAAGAAAGCAGAGCCCAGGATCCCTCTGGAGTGCCGCGGATCCACAAGAATTGCCGTGGAAACGCGGCACAACAGAGAGAACTACTGACAAAATTTTTTCAGGGGCTTCTGCTCTGCAAGTTACATCTGCTTCTATACTTCATTTCCTGTATTCTGCATCATATACCTGATAAATTAATTCAACAGTAAAAAAATTGGTTGTAATTGATAATAATTGTTAGACATTTGCATTTTAGGCACGTGTCTTTCAATTCTTTACTTTTACTGTTGAAGAGCGCGTGGGACAAGGTACGTGTTCGCATAGCATATAGACTAGGACAAACTCTTGCTTGATTTTCATGCTTTGAGTGTATCCTTGTTATCTTTCATCGTACACTTGCACGAATTTACTTTAAGGGCATATCCCGTAAATAAGATAAGGTGGGGATTTTATCACCCCTTCCTTAGCTCGAAAATCATTTCCCCACGTACTCACAATCCTAAGCTTGTAAATAAAATTTGATAGACGTTGGCCCTAGGGACATCCGGACTCATTTAGGAGATTATCCTAAGGGGGAAAAGTGTTGGAAATTGACTTCTGTAAAATCAGTGTCTAGGAAAGGGGTTGAGGGCCGAAAGCCCGAAGGTTGCTGGTTACTTAATTAAGGAACGTCTCCGGACGGAAAACCTCCCACCAACCTTACCCTTCCCTGGCTGATTTGCTTATAGTCAGAGTCCACACCAAACCTTCCGTGGACAGTCTATTTAGGAGTCACCTAGGACCAGAAACCCTAGACAAGCTTGGATTGATTTTTTTTCTTTTGTTGTTTGTTATTTTTTCTTTTTCGCTGGTGTGATCGGTGTACGTTGTTTGTGATTGTATAGACGATAGTGGTTTTGTGATCCTAATTCTACACTTACACTTACACAACCACTTCACATCATGACCAACAACGTCTCACTTCAGGATCGATTTTATCCGATTCGCACCTCCATTCCTTCATGCATTCTTCTCCCCGAGCCAAATGGAAATCACTTCGAGCTGAAACCACAATTCATTAGTACACTTCCCCACTTCCATGGTTTAGAGTCTGAGGACGCGTACCTCTTTATTCGTGAGTTTGAAGAGGTATGCCAAATGATGAGAATTTCCCAACTGTCTGAGGATGCTGTTAGGTTACGGTTCATACCGTTTGCACTTAAGGATTTAGCTAAGAAATGGCTTTATAATCTTCCAGTCAGTTCCATATCCTTTTGGGAGGATTTTGTTAAAGTCTTTCTTAAGAAATTTTATCCTATCCACAAAACAGCCCTCATGAGAAAGAACATAATGCAATTCAAGCAGGAAACAAATGAACCTTTCTGGAAGTATCTTGAGCGTTTCAAAGACCTTCTTGCCCTGTGTCCCCATCACGGCATAGAGAAATGGCGTCTATGCCAGATTATCTATGATGGATTAGATTACCAAACGAAAACCCTTTTAGAATCCATGTGCCAAGGGGAATTTCTGAAGAAAGATGAACATCAGGGGTGGGATCTCTTTGAAACCCTAGCTGAAAAAACCATTCAGTGGGAGTCTTGTCCTGACAAATCCACTTCCACTACTTCCAGAACTGGTACACACTCCAAAGAATCCTCTCTAGCTGCAGAAACCATGATCACACAATTAATGAAGAGGATAGAGTTGCTTGAGTCAAAAGGGAATTCTGTGGTCAACCAGGTCAACCCATTGCCTTTGATTAGACCAGGTTGCACCAACTGTCATGATCTTAGCCATGTTGTTGAGGAGTGTCCATTATATCAGCCACAATCATTTCAGGAGAAAATGAATGCAGTATTGACCAGACCCAATCATCATCCATACTCCAACACTTACAATTCAGGATGGCAGAACCATCCAAATTTTCCATGGAGTCAGTCTGGTACTGAGCATCATATGCCACCACTTCCACATCCATACAATGCTCAGTTTCATTCATCCAGTTTTGATCAGAATTCACTGTATGTTCATCCATCTCAAAGTCCACCACAGTCATATCAGTCTTATCAGAATCCTCCACCATATTACCAATCACAATTCCAATCTCCATATCCTCAACATCCACCCCAAAATAATTCTGAAATATCTGAGTTGAAACAAATGATAGAAACCTTAACAAAGAACCAGCAACAGGAGTTGAATGAAATGAAGGTCCAGATCAAGCAATTGGCTGAGAATCAAAAAGGACTGTTCTTAAGCCAGCCATTGCTAAATCCCAAAGTTGAAGATTCAGGACCCAGTCATTGTCATGCCATTCACACCCTGAGATCTGGTAAACAAGTTGACAATAAGGTTTCTAGTCCACAATCTCATCCAGTACCAAAGCAAACTCCTCATGTCCCAATGTCACCAACTTTTGACAAACCATCCTCTAGTGCAGAGCCATCCACATCTCAAGCCAAGGGGAAAGAAAAGGTAGATGAGCAACCTTATAAGCCTATAGTTCCATATCCAAATAGGCTGAGAAATAACAAGTCAAATGCTCACATGGAGAAAATAAAAGAAACATTCAATAAGGTCCAAATCAATGTCCCTCTTCTTGATGCCATTCAACAAGTGCCATCATATGCCAAATTTCTGAAGGAAATGTGCACCAAGAAGAGGAAGACCCAAGTCCCTAAAAAAGTCTTCCTTGCATCATCCATCAATGAGTTGCTCACTGGTCCAATTCCTGTTAAATACAAAGACCCAGGGAGCCCCACCATTTCATGCATCATAGGACAGACTACAATAAATAGGGCACTTCTTGATTTGGGGGCCAGTATCAATCTCCTACCTTTCTCTGTGTACCAACAATTAGGGTTAGGTGATCTCCACCCGACCCAAATGACCATTCAATTGGCTGACCGCTCTGTTACTAAACCCAAGGGGGTAATTCAAGATGTCTTGGTCAAAGTTGGAGAATTCTTTTATCCTGTTGACTTTGTTGTCCTTGAAACAAAACCAGTATCAAATTCCAATCAAAGGGCACAAATTCCTGTCATTCTGGGTCGACCATTCCTGGCTACTGCAAATGCAATCATTAATTGCCGGAATGGATCAATGAGGTTGACTTTTGGTAACATGACACATGAACACAATGTCTTCCACACACAGCCTCACAAAACAAAAGATCAAACATTTGAGGTTAATTTCATTAGTAACAATTGTGAGGAGGAAGGTGAAGATCCAAAAGATGAGTCACAATCTTGTGATTCTCTTATCCGAGTACCCTTTCAAACGGGGAAAGTTGATTTGGATACTTTCACTTTCAATGAGCCAACTGAGACTGTATTTGAACCTCCAATTGATATATCATTTGAAGACTTGTTTGCTGATGAGATTATGTGTTTAGATGAGTCAACTCGGGGTAAATTAGTTAATTGTCCACTTCCGGATGTTGATTTGAGTTTTGAAGAATTATATGGAGAGGAGTTAAAATTTCTAAACACTGGAAGTGATGAGATTCTGAGTGAGAGTGGTGATAAGGACTTTGTGTGTGAACGATGTGGTGGAAAGAGTATGAATGAAAATAACAACAAATTGAAACTGGAATCACCTAGGGTAAAAACAATTCAGACCGTTTCCCAATGGAGTTCAAGAAAGAGAACACATTGGAACGATGGGAAACGGGCCAGAGGGAAGCGACCAAAAACCCAGGTGAGAGTTACATTTGTATATTCCTTGTAAATAATTTTTCCTACCTCTTACCTGTTTCATGCATACATTTACCATGATGCATTGGGGACAATGCATGAAATAAGTGTGGGGGAGGGTTTACTAACATAGGATTTTCTTTTCTTTATAGGATTTTTATTTTTTTTAGGACTTTTATTTTTCTTTTTAGGTCTTTTATTTTTAGATTTTATCTTTTTTCTATTTTTAGATTTTATCTTTTTTCTAGATTTTCCATTTTCTTTTTAGATTTTGCTTTTCTTTTAGAAAAATATAAATAAAAAAAATAAAAATAAAAAAATAAAAATAAAAACTTTTTGAAATAAGAAGATAAAGTTTTGATTTATTTTTAAGAAAATTAAGATGTATCTTAGAGATTAAGAAAGCCTTAATTATGACATCTTAAACCTAGTTGAAGTAATAGATCTTGTTTGAAAATTATAGGCTAAGTAAGTAAAATTGAGGAGATATTTTTATCTTGCATTTTTTGCCTTAGATAATATGCACTTTACACTTACACATTTCTTGGGATGGAAACAAAGACCAAAAATGCCATATATATATATATAAAAAAAAAAGAGAAAAAGAAAAAAAGAAAAAAAAATATATATAAATAAAAGATCACTTATTAAGCTGGGAAATTGTGCCTCAAGAAGCATGATGACTCACGCCTAACAGTGATCTCACCTATTAAGCTGGGTAATTGTGCCTCAAGAAGCATGATTATTCACGCCTAACGGTGATTAAGAATAATCCCCTTTAGTTTTGTGGCCTTTTTCACTCGAGTCCTTAAACCCGAGGGATGTTTCCTCATCTGGTGCCCTAAGACCATCTGGTCTGGGAGTCATCGGTTATAGGCTCGCTACATGGGTGAATTAGAAAGCCTAATAAAACTAAGGGAAGAAAAAGAAAAAAAGAATATATATAAATAAATGGCTTTATGGTTGGAGTTGAAATCCCAGGAAATCCTCACTTACACGGTGTGCATATTATCTAGGTTTTATGAAAGATAAAAATATTCAATCCAATTTTGAATTCTTACCTTAATTAAAAACAAGATCTTGCATGGATACTAAGTTTAAGGAAGAATGATTATAGGTGGACTTATGACCTAGGATCACTTATATTTTTGCAAAAATAGTTCGTAAACATGTCTCTTATTCAAAATGCGTTTTCAAAATACTAACATTTGTCTTCTTTCTTTATGGATTTTGTGGGTGTAATCCGCTGAAAACCCTCAGGAGACAACACTCCTCCTCTAGGGTAACCTAGAGGTTTAACGGCTTGTTGCACATGCTCAGTGCAATCGCGTCACCTGCGAAAGTGGTGTAATAAACTTGTAGCTTAGTTTTTCTTTTCTTTTTCTTTGTTTTGCTCGGGACGAGCAAAAGAATAAGTGTGGGGGTGTGATTAGTATCCAATATTGCATATTTTATATCATAATCCCCATGCATAATACAAATAAATAAGTGATTTTTAATCCTCTTCTCTACTTATTTGCAGGTATATACTTAAAGGAGAGTTAGTCAATTAATTACCTTAATTAGCAATAATTAAGGTGATTAATTAAAAGATTAAAGATAAAGCCAAATCCAATCCAGATCTAGAGAGATCCGCGCAACAAACTCAGAATCCAAGTAGTCCACGTGGATAACCACCCAACGACCAGATCTCACCAGAAAATCTGGGCTCAACGGCCCAGAATCCGCGGCGATCCCGCGGCAATCCGCGGCAATCTGGGACCGTTGAGATCCCAGATTTTGTGGCAACCAACTAGATCTCGAAGATACTCTCCTGGGCCTATAAATACCTCACTTGGACCTGCGAGCTGAGACTGATCAGAGAAGAGAGGAGATTAGTTTTAGGTGTTGTAATTTTTAGTTGTTTTTCTCTAGTTTTCTTTCTTTAGATCTCTCTTCTCTATCCCTAGATTTCATTACAAAAGAGAGTGATTGTGAGGGAGAGAGCTTGTGTAATCAAGGGTGACAACTTGAAGCTATGCAAGGATTAATCCATCCTCCATTCCTCTACTTGAGTTTGATTCTAGTTTCTTGCTTTCTTTACATGCTTTCTTACTTGCTTTCTTTATTTCATGCAATTTAATTCAAGCTTTGTTTTAGTTCTTTAATGGCTTCTTGTAGCTAGATTTTCATTCCATGTACTAGTTTAACCACTAGCTTAGCCTACTTCACTACTCATGGGTGATTGCTTTTGTTAATCTTGCAAGTGTATGATCTTCTCTTCTCCGATGGTTAAACCACCATCTTGCAAATGAGAAAGTAATTAGGTCAACATGTGAGAGGAATTCTAAGCCTATGGAGTGACAACATTAGGCAAAGCTTTCATTATCAAGGAGATTGGTAAGCTTTGGCAAGCTAGCAAGGTAATCTAGTCTTGGATCGTTTTCTTTAAGTTTCTTGTTCTTTTCTTGTGAATACAACATCCACTTCTTGATTTCTTTTTCCAACGACTTCCACATGAACATATCCATCTTCTTTTAGTTTCTTTTACATCACTAAGTTTATAATCAAGAGAAGACTACTAGTTTTAACACTTCACAACCTAACGTTTAAAGCTTCTATCGCGAGCTCTCCCTGAGATCCGACTCGGTATAGCCTTGTGCTATAGCGGAGACAAGAAAGGGTACATCAAATACATTTCTATACACATAATAAGTACACACCTTTCCCGTCTAAACACTCTCTGAATGTCGTTGCAGTTCAGGTGCAAACCAGCAGTCTCTAGTTAGACAGCTGACCCTGATTCCCCGATTAGCTAAAAGGAATCGTTCCCACAGGAGGAGAATTTTCTCTGATGCTGAATATCCTGAGCTCACTGCAAACATGATGAGCAGGAGTAGGGGAAAGTAACCTGCGGTCAGCTCTGATGAGTCTGACACCGAACCGAAGGAGTGTACCGAAACACTCGCACCCGGACGGGGGCAATTCTCCCGATTAACTACAATGCCCTGGCCCGGGGCATTAAGGTAAATGACTCGCATTCCGCTATTGCAGAGTCACAAGCTTCGAACTCTTCCATAGAGAAGGAGGCCTTTATCTACATGACAAATACTCCTGAGGAGACAGCTAGGTGCTTGGAGCAGCAAACCCAGGTCCAAAAGGAACAATTCGAGATGATTCGTGCTCAACAAGAATCTATCGACTCCCTCAAGCAGATGCTCGCACAGTTGCTTGAAGACAAGAGGAAATTAACCGACAAAGCCTCCTCTAAAAAGTCTAAAGGCAAACGAAAAGAGGGAGAAAGCTCATCTTCTGTACATATAGAGGAGAAAGAGCAGCCGACTTCTGGTTCATCTAAATCCTCGTCACAAGGAAAGGACGACCGAGACCAGGGAAGGGTTCATTCTAAAAGAATGAATCAATTGGAGCAACGTCTTAAGGCCCTTACTAACCGAAAAGGCCTACAAGAAGCGGGAGTGGTCCGGCCATATCCGACCGAGTAGGACCTTATTCCATACCCTCCCAAGTTCAAGGCTCCGACCCTCCAAGCTTTTGATGAGAAAGGTTCACCGAACCAACATATCTACTACTTTAAGTCTCAAACAGGGAATGCGGTAGATAACGTTGGGGGTGTTTGGATGCAAGGAAGTGGACAGAAGTAAGGAAATGAGGAAGTATAATTGCTTACTTCCCTATCTATCCAAACACTGGAAAAGGAAAATAAGAAAACTCCTTTTTCTTCTCTTTTCTCTTTTACACAACTATTTCCTCACTTCCAAAGTGCTACAGTTAATTTTGTGGTCATGTAAATCTCATTTATAATAAGTTATAGCACGAAATAGTTAATTTTTTGATCATATAAATCTCACTTGCATTCTAATTACAGTCTACTTTTTATTTTTCTTAATTAATTTTTATTTTAATATTATTTTGCGGTCAACTTTGTGGTCAACTTTTTCACTTTCACTTTCACATTACCATCCAAACACCAGAAAAGACATAACATTTTCCAAATCACACTTCCTAACAACATCCAAACACCGGAAAACTTACTAACCAATTCCCAAGTTCCAAAGGGAACTATTACTAATTCCTCACTTCCTTAATTCCTCACTTCCACCGTCAACCAAACAGGCCCGTACGATGCCATCCTGACACATTTGTTCATCGGTACCCTAAAAGGGCTTGCCTTTGAATGGTTCATGAAGCTCCCAGAAGGCTCCATTAAGAACTGGGGCGATTTGGAGAAGCTCTTCCTAACGCGCTTCTTTGAAGATGACTCAGAGGTCACCATGCCTACTCTTTTGGCCACCAACCAACGAAAGGGAGAGTCCGTCAAGTCATTCGTAGAAAGATTTTGGAATGTAGCACTCCGATGTCTAAACGGTATGACCCAGGTCACCCTGGTAAAACATGCCGCCACAATCTATAAACTTCGCTCCTCGCCCAAATAGGAGTTGCCGAAAGTCGCATCTGGAAACAATTGATCCAACAAGGTGAACAGGCTGAAGAAATTGTCGCCCGGGTTAGGGCAGAAGAAAAAAAACCCAGACCTGAAAGGTCGACAAGGCACGCGCCAGACGCTTCTCTCCAATCAAAAAGGAAGGATAACTTGGCGACAGAGACCAAGTCCCCCATCAAACCTCAACCGGTCAAGGGAAGTGGCTATTCAAGCCAACCACGCACCAGCAAGCAGTATTCCTTCAAGGATAAACATGTCGACTCGCTCTTCAAGTTACTTAACAAGAGCAACAGGCTGAAGCTTCCTGAAGCTAGGCGCCCTGAAGAAGTCGGTAAAACCGATAGTCCCAACTACTGCTTGTATCATAGGATGCTGGGACACTCCACCAAGAGCTGTTATATCTTCAAGGACATCCTTCAGGCTCTGATTGATGCAGAGGTATTAAAACTCCATCCAGAGCAGAAGAAGGTGACAGCCAATATGACATCATTTCTCCAGTTTGAAAGACAACCTCCAACACCCTCCGGAGTAGTCCCTGTACCAAGAGGAGAGCTGAGAATGGTCAACATAGACCCTCACCAGCAGCAAAAGAAGGGCCTTGTACCTGTTCCTACACCTCAGGGGGAGGTCATGTGGGTTCATCCCAATCTTGTGGACGGCCAGTAATGGACCACTTGACCAGCAGAAAGTCCAAAGGCAAAGCTAAAGCTTCATCCTGTAATGTAGTATGTGCCTCTTCTCGGGAAGCGGAGACTGATGTTCCCTCGCTGACTGATTCAGAAGAAGAGATGATAGCTCTGGCCATAGAACCCAACAACTTGTGGCGGAAACCCGTTCGGGTCAGTCATATTTGAAAAAATATGACGAAATGGCGGCAACTCCTCCAAAACCCGCTACGGAGCCAGCCAAGCCCTCTACAAAACCACCTGTGGAGAGACAGAAAGAGCTTCGATTTCCAAAGTTCTCTCAAAAGACATCGCGGAAGGATCCACAGAACCTTATCGCTTTGATGTCCTGACTCAGCTGGCTAATATCCCGACCCGAATCACTCTTTATGAGCTCCTCAGGCTATCGAAGTCAACCAGATAAGCTTTGCAAGAGGCCCTAGCTAATGCTGAGGTGTTCATGACCCAGGTGCCGATTCGGCCACAGGAGGAAGATGTAGAAGATTGCCTCCATGCCTCTCAAAATGCTCCCTGCATCACCTTCACAGCAGATGATATGCAGGTCAAAGGGAAACACGATCGGCCCCTATACCTCACAGGGTATATCGGTTCATCTGAAGTAAGTCGCATTCAGGTGGATCCCGGGTCCGCATTGAGCATTATGCCTCGCCGGGTCATGCAGCATCTAGGGATTCCTACTCACTGTTTGAGCGCTACCCAAACTACCATTTATGGGTTCAATGCCAATGGTACCCGTCCAATGGGAAAGATCAAGCTCAAATGCCAGATTGGAAATTTAAGGTCGGAGGTGACATGCTACGTAATCGATGCTGACACCTCCTATAATTTATTGCTGGGACGACCATGGATTCATCGTAATTCTATCATTCCTCTACTCTCCACCAAGTCATGAAATACATCGACGGGAGTGGAAAGGTTCGAACGTTGATTGTCGAAAGGCATCCGTTCAAGGGAGTCGAGAATTATTTCACAGATTCCCTCCTATATCAGGACTCTGAGGAAACAGACGAAATCCCACAACCAGAGGAACCAGACTCTGGTAATGAAGCCGACACAGAGCCAGAAAAAGAAGTGTGCATGTGGTAACTAGATTCACTTGTAACGAGCATTAATAAGCTCGATGTTGATAACACCACCGATGATGTAGGTGGATGGTATATTAATGAAGAATTAGATTTGGCTTATTTCTCTGTGTTCGCTTCTGATTCAGTGCCGTCAGACACTAGTACCGAAGTGGATGATGACCTCTGGTCGGCAATGGATGCTTTAACATCATTGCATGTACCAGTGAAGTCGTCCTTCGAAACGTACCAAGATGCCGGTAATGCGCAAGAATCAATATTCATGGTTCCAGCAAAACGGAAAGGCCAAAAACCAATTCTTTTCGGACGAATTAAATCCGAACCGATGTCCTGTGAAGAATCAGAAAGCGAGAAGGAACCCCCTCAGTTCGGTCATTATGAGCCAAATGCACTCAGAATGATGGAAAGCATGAGGTATGATCTGACAAACGGCCCAGGGTTGAATTTCGGCAAAGGAAGGAGAACACTACTCTGATCTTTTGTGCCAAAAGGAAAATCCCCTGATTATTATCATCAGACTCACAGGGGGTTGGGCTATATGTCAACTCCGATCCCATCAGCCTCTGGCTCTGGAGAGTCATTATGCCATGATTACTCTTCAGGCACGACATCATGGGAGTCAGATGTTAGTGTCGGCAACATCTTTAGAGAACTTTCAGTGAATATGGTTTCAACAAGCCACCTGGAAGACGGAGATGAAGAGATGATCCAATCCGATACAGATCCTTAGATCAAACACTTAAATGCTCTTTGGGATACTCGCTTTGAACAGCGCGAGCCACCCACAGAAGATAAGGTTGTTCAGATTAACCTAGGAGATGAGGCTAATCCTAAGCTTATCTTTATAAGCAAAAGCCTGTCGCCCTCTGAGAAAAAGGATTTAATATCTCTTGTACAAGAATATATAGACGTCTTCGCCTGGAATTATGAGGACATGCCTGGACTTGATCCTCGAGTGGCTATGCATCACTTCAACATTAATACGGACGTAAAGCCTGTCAAACAACAACAGCGATGGTTCCATTCAGAAGTAATGGAGGCAATTCAAGCAGAAGTTAGAAAGCTTATAGACTCTGGCTTCATTAGGGAAGAACAACATCCTGATTGGGTAGCCAACATCGTCCCTGTTGCTAAAAAGAACGGAAAGATCCGGATCTGCATTGATTTTCGTGATCTAAATGAGGCCTGTCCCAAGGACAAATTCCATTTCCAATCATAGATGTCATGATTGACAATACATGTGGATTCAAGCGAATGTCCTTCATGGATGGATTTTCAGGATATAATCAAATCAAAATGTATCCTGACAACGAAAAACATACCTCTTTCAGGACACCACTGGGGTATACTGCTACACTGTCATGCCCTTCGGACTAAAGAATGCGGGGGCGACACATCAAAGGGCTATGAATGTCATTTTCCATGAACACATACGCAAAACGGTGGAATGCTATGTTGACGACATCGCAGTAAAAAGCCACGCTAAAGGTGATCATATAACTGATTTAAAGGTTGTCTTTGACATCATGCGGGCCCATCAATTGAAGATGAACCCCACCAAATCCTTCCTGGGGGTAGCAGTGGCAAATTCCTAGGATTCGTCGTAAACTCCACGGGGATTCATTTGGATCCGGAAAAGGTTCACGCTATCTAGGAAATGCAACCTCCAAGAAACCTCAAAGAGTTCAGAGGATTGCAAGGACGATTGGCGTACATCCGAAGGTTCATCTCAAATCTCTCCAGAAGATGCCAACCCTTTACCAAATTAATGAAGAAGGGTGTTTCGTTCATTTGGGACAACGCTTGCCAACAAGCATTTTAGGAAATCAAACAGTACCTCACACAACCACCAGTCCTTGCAGCTCTGGTGTCCGAAAAACCTTTCCTGATATACATTAGGGCAATGGATCATTCTTTAAGAGCTTTACTAGCCCAGAACGACGATCAGGGACGAGAGCAAGCGATCTACTATTTGAGTAGAACAATGATCGGGCCGAACATCAGTACAACCCGATCGAGAAGGAATGTTTGGCATTGGTGTTCGCTGTTCAGAAAATGCGACACTATTTGGTAGGCCAAACTATAAATGTCATATCAAAAGTCAACCCCTTGAGGTTACTCATGTCAAAGCCGTCATCGTTAAACGGTCGGCTGGCAAAATGGGCCATATTGCTATCCCAATATGAAATGCACTTTTTACCACAAAAAGCTGTGAAGGGACAAGCGGTGGCGGATTTCCTCGCTGAGCATCCAGATCCGAGGACAGCTAAACTTTACGAGGATCTCCCAGATGAGGTCGTTGAAGTCTGCTTGAACTAGACATCTTTCGAAAGGCAAGTGTGGCAACTTTTCTTTGACGGTGCATCGAGAACAAGCCCAAAAGGACATATAGTAGCGGGAGTAGGGGTAGTACTCGTATCCCCACAGAACTATGTGATTCCTCGAGCCGTCTCATTAACCGAGCCTTGTTCCAACAATGTAGCGGAGTATAATGCCCTCTTGATTGGGATGCAACTCGCTGATGAGATTGGCGTTAAAAATCTCGAGGCATATGGTGACTCTAAACTTATCGTCAACCAAGTTCGCGGGGAGTACGAAGTCAGACATGAAGATTTAGTACCCCATTACAACGCAACTATCCACATGGCTAAGAGGTTCATAAACTTTTACATCGACCATGTACCACGCAAGCAAAATGCGAATGCAGATGCACTGGCGTCCCTCGCTGCCTCCTTAGCTCTTCCGGCTGGAGCGGTAGAGAAAATATTTGTCCACGGCCTCGACCTGTATTGCCCGAGAATTGCTCCTGAGGATCACCAGAATCCAACAAGAGATCGTCAAGTCAAAGAAGCTCTCGAGTTGTCAACCGGTCCGGAGCCTAGAGACAGGCGATTTCCTTACATTGACTATGTCTTGTATGGTATCCTGCCTGAGGACACCAAGGAAGCGGCCGCCATTAGAAGAAAATCTCCCAAATTCTAGTATAATGCGATCACATGAACATTGTATCGTCGATCGCATGACGGGATCTTGCTTCGCTGCCTATCGTAAAAAGAGGCACAGGAGGTATTGAAAGAAACCCATGACGGTATGTGTGGAGCTCACCAACCTGGCCCAAATCTTGGGGATCGACTCCAAAGGTTGGGATATTATTGGCCTAAAATGATCCCTGACGCCATCACTTATGCCAAAAGATGTCACACCTGCCAAGTGCATAGTGATTTCATCCATCAAGCCCCAGGGTACCTTCACTCTACGACTTCTACTTGGCCATTTGAGATGTGGGGCATGGATGTAGTTGGCCCTATCAGCCCACCATCATCAAAAGGACATCAGTTTATTTTAGCCATAAGGGCGGAGGCCATTCCTTTGAAGGAGGTAAAGTCATCTGATATGATCAAGTTCGTCAAATATCATGTCATTTACCGTTTTGGTGTACCTCGGCGAATCGTCCATGACAATGGACCCCAGTTCATCAGTCAGGCTTTATAGAGGTTCTACGCTAAGTACAGAATCCAGAGTGTGTCCTCAACGGTATACTACCCCGCCGCTAATAGTCTCGCAGAAGCTTTCAACAAGACCATTGGCAAGCTTCTAAAGAAATTCGTCTCGAAAAGTCAGTGTGACTGGGACGACAAGCTAGGTGAATGCTTATGGGCCTATCGCACAACTGTTCGAACCCCAACTAAAGCTACGCCATTTTCTTTGGTATATAGGTGTGAAATCGTGCTTCCACTAGAAATCCAAATCCCATCTCTACGCGTCGCCTTGACAGCGGAGATGACAAAGGAGGAGAAGCATCGACAGCGACTTCAAGAATTGGAGGCCTTAGATGATAAACGTCTGCAGGCCCAACAGCAAATCGAGCTCTACCAAGCCCGGATTACCAGAGCCTTCAACAAGAAAGTTAAAGTGTGAACTTTCAAGAAAGGTGACCTTGTCTTAGCCGTCAGAAGACCTATGGTGATGACGCATAAGACAAAAGGAAAATTCCAACCCAAATGGGAAGGGCCATTTGTAGTAGAGTCAGTCTACTCAAATGGATCATATCGCCTCATAACTTCAAATGGCGATACACTCATGATGCCGATCAATGGCAGGTTCCTGAAGAAGTACTATCCTTAATATACTCTCCCGCCGATCAAGTTAAAATTGCACCTCTGACCAAAGCTCCAGATCCAAGAAAAGTTTCTTTCCTTCATCAGGTCACACCACGGTAGATCGGTGAAGAACTAATCGGGCACTGACTGTACCATAATGCATGATGTAAACATTGATAAAGAAACGAAAGGCGAAACTGGGGTTCTAATATTCTTGTTTTCATTAACGTCCGAAGCCTCCGACGTCTAAGGACAGAGGAAAATGTTGGCTTCTAAGCCTAACATAAGTTTTCGACAACTCACTATGCTGAAGGGAATAGCATGGCTAACCCAACTCAAATGGTAGTTGGTAAAGGCACCTCAAATCTGTTGATAACTGAGGATTTGCTAAAAATCCTAAGTAGGCTAGTTTAACTCTCTCCTCTAAAATCCCTTACCAATTCTCATACACAGAATGGTAGGTCTACAAAATACAATCATTGCTACATTAACACTATACCTCTGGTAATGAAAATTTTCAATACTCCCATCGAGTACAAACCTTACTTTGTCAACCCTATATGGAGTAACAAGCCTTCAAATTTGTCAGGTTAACACTATACCTCTGGCACTTCAAACTTCACTTGTCATTCTCATCAGTAGAGTGGCAAGTCCTCAAATTGCTCTTATCATGAGTCAATTGCTGTCAAGTTAATACCATACCTCTGACAAATTAGTGTTAAGTTTAACATTACACTTCTAATAGTAATCAAGTTGCTGCCAAGTTTAATATTCTACCTCTGACAGTCATTTTCCATCAGACTTCCATATCGAAGCTGAAATGAACGATGCTAAGTTTAACACCACACCTCTAGCGTCCAAGTCATTGCTAAGTTTAACAATACACTTAAGGCCATGACTTTCCCTCGGATTCCTTGTTAAAGTCGAGATGACCAATGCCAAGTTTAAAATTATACCTCTAGCATTGCCCTCGCTGCCAAGTTAAACATTACACCTATGACAGTGATACTTTCAGTTTTCCCAAATAAAGCTGGAACACTCTTGAGTTAAGTTAATATCACACCTCTGACTCGCACCCTTGTCGAGTTAACATCACACTTCTGACAAGACTATATTCAACCCGTTAAGTTAATATCACACCTCTAACGGAAAAACTCCTCCTAGATTCCCCGCGAGTCTAGTCTCACTTGTTATTCTCATCAACAGAGTAACAAGTCCATTTAAAAAGAAATAAAACATTGCCAGGTTAACATTACACCGTTAACAGTGTTTTCACTAAATTCCCAGCTGGGCTTGGTTAAGTTAATTCCAAACCTCTGATGAAAACTCATCCTCCCTGAGGGTACAAATTCCACTTGTCATTCTCATTTATAGATTGGCAGGTCCACAAGAATCATCTTACTTCTGTCAAGTTAAAATTACACCTCTGACAGCATTGTTGAATTTCCTGAAACAGGACTTTTCCACGAACTTTGACTCGTTAAGATTATTATCATATTTTTAGCAAGTCAAAGATCCTTTACTTTTATTCGTCTGAATTGCAATACAGAAAAAGGAGTTCAAGATAATAGAAGGAAACAAAAAAAAAGTGTCGCTTTTATTTATATCCAACATATGAAAGTGATACAAAACGCTCTTTTATATAATAAGATTGAGTGTTACAATAAAGGAGTACAAAGAAGTCCCTCTCTCTCAGTAAAAGGTTGCACTCACTCCTTGAAGCATGCTCACCACTCCAAATACAAGATGTTTGGAAGGGCGCCAAAGAGAGGCTGCGCACTATGGTAATGATCGGATACTGATTACTGTTGGCCCAAAGGCCCATCACTCTAGTTTTGATGATGATCAACTCATGTAGTTATGTTTACTAATGATCTTGTGTTTAATTAATGACATATTTATGATCAAGATCTTAGTAGGTGTGGAGCTTCAACAAAGGATTTTAAGACACATTTTGGAACTAACACCAGTTGATTCACGAGCCTATACATCAAGACCACATCAAGAGTTGAGCTCGTTGGATCGTGTTTGGACCAAGTCTAGAAGATGAGAAGCCTTCAAGTGAAGACTTCAAGAAGATCAAGACTTGTGTCTAGGTATAAGATTTTATTTTTGTTTTAGTTAAAAATGTAAAGGATAGAGTAGTTGGTGGATTGCTCAAGTACATATACACACACACTCTTGATAGATATGTTTTCATATAAGATTTTTAGTTTTAGAAAAGAATTTTTACTTCGGAAAAATACTTTGGTTTTTGGAATTCCTTATATACATATCTTTTATCCATAACCATATTTAGAGCTTAATGCCAAAAACATAGATATTTATTTGTATAGTGGATCATATCCATACACACTATGCTTTAATAAATTCAGCATATCTTGTTTTTGTATTTGATGAAGATTTGGAAAAACATGTTTTGGAAAATATTGTTTTGAAAAACAGTATTTATCATGAGCCAAATATTTTCAAGTTACAAAAATAGTCAAATCTTTTATAACATGCCTTGATTTTGTGCAAGCATGTTTGTTTATCAAAGTATATTGGTAAAACTATTTTTGTAGATTTTTAAGTATTTTATGGGACTTTATTAAAGCCAAAAGACTTAGTTTTAAATCCCAGAAAAATCTGTTTTCAGGCTTCAGCTAGTCGACTTACTACCTTTATAGTCGACTAACTCTGAAGTCGGTCGACCGGTTAGTCAACCGACGTGCACAGACGTGCACGCCTTTGTGCACTGGAGGACGGCCGACCGGACGGTTGACCGCTCCAGAGAGCTCTGCTCTCTGGAAATTTCGGCCGACCATACAGGTCGACCGACAGAGAGTTCTACTCTCTGCTCCAGTGGCTCGGTCGACCCGGGCGGTCGACCGTGGCTCCAACGGTCGGATTTCTGACCGTTGGCGGTCGACCGACCTGGTCGACCGGCAGGCCTGACAGACCCCAACAGCTAGTTTCTGGCAGCCTATATATTTGGGGGTTTGGTCATTGTTTTGGTACAAGATTTTCAAGTGGGTTTTCACCAATTTTTCCTGAACTATTTAGAGGTTTTCCTCCACTTGATTTAGAGCAAATATTTTCAATCAAAAGGAGAGTTTTATCAAGAGTGTTTAAAAAGAGATTTCTTGAGTTTTCCTCCACCATCTCTTTCCTTGTTTTCTCACACATACACTTGAGCTATCCATTGATTACTCATCTTATAGGAGTGTTGTAGTGAGATAATTTTTAGGTGATCAAAGTGTTGTGATCACCAAAGACTTGTTCTTTGTTTCTTGAGAAGGCGGACGAGTGCGTTCGCGGTTGTTTAGAGTTCGTATGTGAACTCTTGGTTTGAGGTACGGCCTCGGCAAGCTTGTGGGGCTTGCGTGTGTACGGACTAGAGAGAGTCCAAGGAGTTCTAGTGAGAACTCATTTGTAGGTGTTGCGGCACCAAGGAGTGATCCGGTGGGATCGATTTTAGTGGAAATCCTTCGTGTGTCGAAGGCGGGGATGTAGAGCAAGTGTGCTCGAACCTCGAAACAAATCCCTTGTGTTTGCGATTGCTCACTCTCTCTCTTTGTCTTTATATCTTGCATACTTAAATTGTGCTCATCTTTATATGCTAGATATACCTTGTGTGCTTTATTGATATACTTGCTTGGATTGTTTGCTAACACTTGTATTCAACCAAGAGAGCCAACGCGGCACCTCAACCCATTCAAGGGGAATCTAGAGGAGTTTGTCCAGACCCCTTCACGGGGAATTCAGCAACACTCTTGTGTTATACATAGTGTTTAGTGTAAAAGTTTTATTTGGTCATAATTGCTTTTAGCTTCCGCATCATTTGGCATTAAGTGACCATTAGATTAGCCATCACCTATTCACCCCCCCTCTAGGTGAACCTACAATTGGTATCAGAGCTTGGTACTCTGATTTGGGTCTTACAACCTAGAGTTAAAGATCCTCATTTTTAGGCTAATCACATATTTGTACACACACCATGGATTTCATGTCACCACCCACTTTTGACATTCTTAACATCCAAATTTGGAAGGTTAAGATGTCTTTGTACCTCAAAGCCCTAGGCATCCATGTTTATCTTGTCATCACTAAAAATGATTATTGTTTAAATAGTAAGAATATTGAGGCTAATACAAAAGCCCTACATGCTTTAAGATCTACCCTAAATGATGATTATTTATCTAGGGTTGCTAATCTTGATTTGGCTTTTGTAGTTTGGAACACCCTCCTCTCCCTTGGCGAAAATGATCAATACTATACGAGGAGTGACTCGAATGTTGGAAGTGACGTCTCCAACAAGTGCTATATGGTCCAAGGGATAACCCCCTTGAGGTAACTACCAAATCCGAGGATGAGGATAATAACATGTCATATGATGAGCTTAGCACTTTTTGTCAATTATTGCTTGAGAAATATGACATGATTAAAAGGAAAATAAAAATTTGAAAAAGAACATTGCTTGCATACATAAAGAACATGATTCTTTTAGAGATAACATTGCATGCTTAGAAAAAGATAATAAGAAAATTAAAAAGAATTTTGATTGCATGCTAAAAGAGAACGATTCTTTTAAAACTAAAATTGCATGTTTAGAAAAAGAAAAGGATGTTTTGAATAATGAGAATGTTTCCTTAATGTCCAAATTAAATGATCTTTGTGAAGGAAACACTATTTTGAAAGATAAAATTATTTTGGTGGAAACTCAAAAGGAAGTCGTTTTTTAAGAAAATAATATTTTAAAAGAAAAAATGATTGAAAAAGAACAAGAAAATGTTTTTCAAAAGAAAAAGAAAATTGTTTCACTATCTCACCATGCTTTACATGCCACCATTGATAATAGTGAGATTAATGTTTTGAAAAATAGGATTAATTGTTTGAGCTCAACTTTGAGCAATTGTGCATTCAACCATAAAAGATTGGAGTCTTTGTTTTCTAAGAAACAAGCTCCACACGTTCATGCACATCATCATCATGCATATGCACACTTTGCATGTCATGACCACACACATAAACATATGCATCCTAAGGTGTACAAGTGTACACATTGTGGCCGCAAAGGCCATTTAGCAAAATTTTGTTTTGACAAGTTGCATTCTTTAAATTTTGATCATAAAAATTTTTGGGTTCCTTATAAAGCTAACCCCAAGGACCCAAGAAAAAATGGGTACTAAAACTCCCACCCATGTTTTTGATGTAGGTGAGGGATCTCTCAAGACGTGAGAGACTTGGTGCCTTGATGGTGGATGCAAATGAATATGATGAACACACTTATTGATGCATCGCTATCAAGGAGGTTTTGGTGGGACAACCACCATGATTGGAGATTTGGAGTTGGTAACAATCTCTAAACTCCCATTTTATTTATGTTCATGCTTGTTCATTCATGATATTTTTAGCATGATCATGTTTATTTGTTTTTGTGCTTCATGTGGTAAATACTTGTTTAAATGTAATTTTTATTAAAACTTGGATTTATACATGTACAAATAGTGAGCAACAAATTGACTTATATATGTTTGCACTTCATGCTCATTTGTACCCACTATATGCACATGTATAGCCTAGTTTTGATGATTCTCTCATTTATACATGCTTTGCCAAATTTTATGATTTTACTTCATGTATATGCATTTTTAATTCAAATCTAATAAATATACATGTATACCGTGAGTCTCTTGCCTTAATGCAAACACTATTAATACACTCTTTTATGTTTGGGATATGTATGTGTATTGTTAGGATTGGATAAATCATACATATACCTAGAAGTTTGTTTGTTTTATTGAAAAATGATTTTTCATGTTTTTGTTTTTATAAAAATTTGATACATGATCATTTTGAGCTTCATTGATTATTTTCATGGAAAATGCTAAACACATGACTCTTGTACACTCACACTTTATTTATTTTGTCATGACTTTGATTCATGAACATATTTTTGAGCTTCATAGATCGAGTGTCAATTCTTGTATTTGGTATGATTCATGAAATACATATGCTTTGATTTCATGTTTTGAAGGATCTTTAACTAGTTTTTCAAAAATTACTTTCAACTAGTTAATTATTCTTCATTTGGTAGTGATTTTCAATGATAAAACATTTTCAAATCTATTTTGAAAACCCCTACCTATTCCGTTAATGGGAGGATGGTTGGGCGATTATGCCTTGTATGCTTCATTGAAAATCCTTTATCTTGTGCATATGTAGGGAGGTATAAGTCATGAGTCATATACATGATTTACATTGTTATTTTCAATTGGTATCATTGGATTCTTTCAATTGGTATCTAAATTGATAATTTTGTATATACTCATATTTGTTTTCTTATATATGTACGTATCAATGTCAATTGGTATACTCATTCATACATATATATGATTTTCATGTGCTTAACTTACAATTGGTTCACATTTAAAAAAAAAAGCACAAAGTTTATGATGAAAAATAAAATTTTTTTTTTGATCATTATGTTTACTATTGGTATCAATATGTTTCAACTTCATATTTGGTAAATTTCAATGGTATCAATATGTTTCAATATGATTTACAATAATGATTACTTTCAATTTGGTATCTTAAAATTTATTTGTTTTACTAAAGCTCTGATACCTTTAAAAATTTTGTTTAAGAAAAATCAAAAAAAAAAAAGTGTTTTGATCTATATTGCCTATATGCAAGGGGAGCTTAACATCTCTTCTACATATAGATTCATGTTGAGTGTATTGTATATTGAGGAGCTTGACAACTCTTCTTTATGTGGTACACGTGTGTAGGGGGAGCTTCACATCTCCTCTTATGCATTACATAATATGTGTTATGTGAGTTAGGGCTTGTCATCCCTTCTTCATGTAATGCATATGTGTAGGGAAGTTAACTTAGCGTCTTCCTCTTCATGAATGTATATCGCATATAACCTTTTATTGATATGTTTGTTTGACCCTTATTGATCTCTTTGTTTATGACAAAAAGGGGGAGAAAGATTTGATGATTTTGTTTTACCTTAAACCCTTTGTTGATGATTGACAAAAAGGGGGAGAGGTATTTGCTATATATGCATGTTTTTATTAAAGGATTTATGTTTATGCATATATGTTTTGTTTTACAAATAGGAGAAAAAGATTTTGTGATTTTGTTTTATGCTTGATTAGCATGTTTACTCCTACATTTGCATACATGTTTATGTGCCTCATTGCATATTTATTTTGCTTATTTGATATGCATGAGTTAAGGGGGAGCTTCTTTGAAGCTTTACTTTAATCCATGCATATAAAACTTCATGAGTTTTGTCATCATCAAAAAGGGGGAGATTGTTGGCCCAAAGGCCCATCACTCTAGTTTTGATGATGATCAACTCATGTAGTTATGTTTACTAATGATCTTGTGTTTAATTAGTGACAGATTTATGATCAAGATCTTAGTAGGTGTGGAGCTTCAACAAAGGATTTTAAGACACATTTTGGAGCTAGCACCGGTTGATTCACGAGCCTATGCATCAAGACCACATCAAGAGTTGAGCTCGTTGGATCGTGTTTGGACCAAGTCTAGAAGATGTGAAGCCTTCAAGTGAAGACTTCAAGAAGATCAAGACTTGTGTCTAGGTATAAGATTTTATTTTTGTTTTAGTTAAAAATGTAAAGGATAGAGTAGTTGGTGGATTGCTCAAGTACATATACACACACACTCTTGATAGATATGTTTTCATATAAGATTTTTAGTTTTAGAAAAGAATTTTTACTTCGGAAAAATACTTTGGTTTTTGGAATTCCTTATATACATATCTTTATCCATAACCATATTTAGAGCTTAATGCCAAAAACATAGATATCTTATTTGTGTAGTGGATCATATCCATACACACTATGCTTTAATGAATTCAGTATATCTTGTTTTTGTATTTGATGAAGATTTGGAAAAACATGTTTTGGAAAAATATTGTTTTGAAAAACAGTTTTTATCATGAGCTAAATATTTTCAAGTTACAAAAATAGTCAAATCTTTTATAACATGTCTTGATTTTGTGCAAGCATGTTTGTTTATCAAAGTATATTGGTAAAACTATTTTTGTAGATTTTTAAGTATTTTATGGGACTTTATTAGAGCCAAAAGACGTAGTTTTAAATCCCAGAAAATCTGTTTTCAGGCTTCAGCTAGTCGACTTACTACCTTTATAGTCGACTAACTCTGAAGTCGGTCGACCGGTTGAGTCGACCGACGTGCACAGACGTGCACGCCTTTGTGCACTGGAGGACGGCCGATCAGACGGTCGACCGCTCCAAAGAGCTCTGCTCTCTGGAAATTTCGGCCGACCATACAGGTCGACTGACAGAGAGTTCTACTCTCTGCTCCAGTGGCTCGGTCGACCCGGGCGGTCGACCGTGGCTCCAACGGTCGGATTTCTGACTGTTGGCGGTCGACCGACCCGGTCGACCGGCAGGCCTGACAGACCCCAACGGCTAGTTTCTGGCAGCCTATACATTTGGGGGTTTGGTCTTTGTTTTGGTACAAGATTTTCAAGTGGGTTTTCACCAGTTTTTCCTGAACTATTTAGAGGTTTTCCTCCACTTGATTTAGAGCAAATATTTCCAATCAAAAGGAGAGTTTTATCAAGAGTGTTTAAAAAGAGATTTCTTGAGTTTTCCTCCACCATCTCTTTCCTTGTTTTCTCACACATACACTTGAGCTATCCATTGATTACTCATCTTATAGGAGTGTTGTAGTGAGATAATTTTTAGGTGATCAAAGTGTTGTGATCACGAAAGACTTGTTCTTTGTTTCTTGAGAAGGCGGACGAGTGCGTTCGCGGTTGTTTAGAGTTCGTGTGTGAACTCTTGGTTTGAGGTGCGGCCTCGGCAAGTTTGTGGGGCTTGCGTGTGTACGGACTAGAGAGAGTCCAAGGAGTTCTAGTGGGAACTCGTTTGTAGGTGTTGCGGCACCAAGGAGTGATCCGGTGGGATCGATTTTAGTGGAAATCCTTCGTGTGTCGAAGGCGGGAATGTAGAGCAAGTGTGCTCGAACCTCGAAACAAATCCCTTGTGTTTGCGATTGCTCACTCTCTCTCTTTGTCTTTATATCTTGCATACTTAAATTGTACTCATCTTTATATGCTAGATATACCTTGTGTGCTTTATTGATATACTTGCTTGGATTGTTTGCTAACACTTGTATTCAACAAAGAGAGCCAACGCGGCACCTCAACCCATTCAAGGGAAATCTAGAGGAGTTTGTCTAGAGCCCTTCACGGGGAATTCGGCAACACTCTTGTGTTATACATAGTGTTTAGTGTAAAAGTTTTATTTGGTCATAATTGCTTTTAGCTTCCGCATCATTTGGCATTAAGTGACCATTAGATTAGCCATCACCTATTCACCCCCCCTCTAGGTTAACCTACAATTACATCATAATGCATGACGTAAACATCGAAGGAGTCCATCATTGACCAAGAACAGTGGTGTTTCTTGAGGTCGAAATGCAGCAGAACCTTCTGACCAACTGGTGCAGGCCATGATCCTTCATTGATGAACATCTCTACCACCAGAAAGTCATCTAATGAATATGGACTTTTCGTCGATGTCACTTCTGGGGTGAGATTGGTGAAGGGAGGATTCGAGACCTTATAGGTGACGTCCTGCAAGAGGACCATACCCACCACCATATCCACCGTCATACCCACTGTGACCATGGCAGAACAGAAGCATGACTGGTGCATCGTATCCAATGAGGTCTCGGCGGATGTCAAATCCTCGTCTCCCGCAGACAGGGGCCATGACTTCTTCTCCAATGGTCGACCGTCGAACAAGTTTGCTGGCCGATATATTCTCCCAAGGGCCCAGCGAATATGTGAAAGAATGATTGAAGCTACCTGCGAGAAGTAAAAACCAAAAGGTCAGAATCCTAAAATAGAAAGATTGAAGAACAGACGCGGCTATGACTGTGGTCTTCAGACGCGGGAATGACCCACGCAGAAAGTCAAAACTCTGTTGCGACAGAAACAGACGCGATCAAAGTGGTGGACTTCGCGTACACACAGACTTGAACGCAGTCTAATTTTTAAGACCTGCCACATCCTTGTTTAAGAAGCAAGGGTCCCTACATTCAAGTCTGAAGCCTTCGGCTTGAGTTAAAGTTCTTCTAAGTCAACAGCCCCAAACGCGAGTTCTGTATGTAAAGCTCGCGGTCCAGGTGTAAAAGTTCATTACACTCGCGTCCAGAGGATTTTGAGTTAGGGTTCAGACTCAATCAACTCGCACTTCGTCAGGAAGTCTAAAAGGCGCAACTCTCAAATGATGGGCGCACCAGTCAGAATTCAAGAGAAGGTCAAGAAGATGAATCTCTTCAAGGGACAGCAAAACTGAAACTCAGTCAGGCCGAGTATTTCATGGCGGACAAGTAATCCCTACCCGCAGAATAACCCTTTAAAGGTTGAACTTTCTGCATCAAGACGCGGACATAAAAGGTACTCAAAGAGACGCTTTTCGATTTTGAAATCACTTGACAGTGATAATCTTCTGGAGAGATTAAAGAAAAGCATGAAAGCTTTGGGTCGTCGTCATCCATGGGGGCAAATCTCATTGAAGGAAGAAGATGAAGTCCCTCAGAGCACCTGCTCTTGAGGGAAAACAGTCTAAGTAATGAACTGTTAGGGGGGCAATGCCTATTTATAGGCAACCCATAAAGCCTATAATTAATGGCGCACTAATCAGAGCCATCGGCCTTAATTCCCGCACGAATGTCAAGGTCCAATGAAGGGCTGACGCGTGGATCGTCGCTTCGGGAAGCAGCGAGGACGCGGGCCTCCAACTAGCAACGCCGACTTGGCATTTAAAGGCATTAATATCTAAGCCTAATGAAGGGCTAACGCGTGGACTGCCGCTTCGGAAACATCGGAGAACACGAGTCCCCAATCGTCAATGCCTATTTAACATTTAAAGATCTAACAAGATCTTTAAGACAAAACGCATGTAACGCCTGGGAAGTTGCACCAAACGCAGGCCCAAGAGCCACGTCCAGAAGCTTTCACCCCTTTATGAACTCGAAGGCGGCGTCCTTCTCATTCCTGTTAACAGAGCTGCGACCGCGTCTCTCGGAGCGATTCAGAGCCACATCCCCTCAGCAAAAGGGACCCATTCTGAGGTCGCGCTTTGAAGTCACATAAAATTTGAAAGCTGTGTTCTGAAACTTGTGTCCACAACAGAGAAGGCCTATGTCATTCACAGGGATTCTGGAGCTGCGTTTACATTGCGAGACGACAATTGTGTTCCTATCATAAACTCAATATAATTTGAGTTTGTACCATGTCAAGGGTCCAGAGCCACGCCTTTACTGAGCCAACGCCGCGTCCTCATTAACTGGCTGAGATCTATGCGTTAGTTTTTAGGAACATAAGACTGCGTACTCATCCCAAAAGACGCGTCCCCCCAAAGGTCGCATCTTTTCAATAAGGCCAAAGTCGCGTCTACTTCACAGAGCGAAAACCGCGTCTTCATCCCAAAAGGCGCGTCCCTCCGAAGATCGTGTTGGCCCGGAGGCCTTCCTCTCTAGTTTTGATGATGATTAACTCATGTAGTTATGTTTACTAATAATCTTGTGGTTTTAGTTTCAGATCATTTAGCAAGATATTAGTTGGTAATTGCTTCAACAAGATGAGTTTTGAAGCCTTCACTTGGTGATTCCCGAGCCCGAGCATCAAGATCATTCATAGCCTTGCTCGTTGGATCACGTTAGGGATCGAGTCGGCTTGGAGATGAAGATCGTCAAGAAGACTTAGGTATTCTAGTGTTTTATGTGTTTTAGATCTATGTGTAAAGATAAGAATAGTTAATATGCTCAAGTGCACAACACACACACATTTTATGTTTGGATATTGGTTTTTCGTTTTGGCTTAACCAATATTGTTTTCATGAATAGTTGATCAAAACAAGTTTAAATGGTTTTTATGTATAATAGATGTGCT
The DNA here is from genome assembly GCA_038442645.1 of Agave tequilana. Lineage (NCBI taxonomy): Eukaryota > Viridiplantae > Streptophyta > Magnoliopsida > Asparagales > Asparagaceae > Agave > Agave tequilana. The sequence continues at coordinate 126,041 of JAVJIF010033789.1, forward strand.
CTATATACATACATGCTTACATGACTTATACAAACTTAGTTTGACATACCTATTCATATAGTTTTATGTTTTGGTATTTTTAACAAAACATATTTTAGAATTAAAGACAAAAATCATGATATATATATGTTTCATGTATATTGGACTCATGTCCTTATGAAACATACTTCAATGTGTTTAAATATCATGTTTTTGTATTTCAATGAGTTTTAGGAAAATCAGATTTCCTATTGAAAAATACAAGTTTGATAAAATACAAGTTTTGGTTTTGGTAAAAATGATAAGACACAAAAATAGTTCAAATTGCTTGAAATTTGAGTTGAAATTTTTATCACATGTTTATATATCAATGCAAAGTGGTAAAACTATTTTTGGGGATTTTTAGAAGTTTTTAAAGAATTTTTAGAAATAATTTTAACCCCAGTTTTTGACCCAGAACAGTGACTGACAGGCCAGGTCGGCCGACCGCACGGTCGACCGAACCAAGGGCCGGTCGACCCGGCGGTCGACCGACGTGCACAGCCTTGTGCACGTCTGGCAGACTGATTAAGACGGGAAAGGTGTATGTAAATGTGTTCAATGTATCCCTTTCTTATCTCCATTATAGCATAAGGCTATACCGAGTCGATTCTCAGGGAGAGCTAGCGATAGAAGCGTTACGAATCGTAGTGAAGAAATGTAAACGAAGTGTCTTCTATGCTCAATAGAATAAAACAATCATGGAACAAGAAATGAAAGAATGGATGAATATGTTCATGATGGAAAGTGGAAAGAAATCAAGATTGGATTTGAACTAACAACTAAAAAGAATGAAATGGAAGAAAACAAACCATGACTAGCTTACCTTACTACCTTACCAATACTTACTAAACTCCGTGATAGTGAAGGCGTGCCTCATGTTGTCACTCCATCGGCGTAGGTTTTGTCTTGCGTGTTGATCTAATTACTTTCTCATGTAGATGAAGGGTGGTTTAACCCATCGGAGAAGAGAAGACCATCCAACTTGCAAGATGAACTATAGCAATCACCCATGAGTTAGTGAAGATGGCAAGACTAGTGGTTAGCTAGTACATGGTAGAAAAATTAGCTACAAGCCATTAACAAATAAAAGCAAAGCATGAAGTAAATTGCAAGAAAGTAAAGAAAGCACATAAAGAAAGCAATTAAACTTGAACCAAGCTCAAGTAGAGGAGTAGAGAATGGATCAATCCTTGCATTGCTTCAAGTTGTCACTCCTTGATATACAAGCTCTCTCTCTCACAATCTCTCTCTTTTACAAAGTATCTAGGGAAGAAGAAGAGGGACTAAAGAACTAAACCTAGAGAAAAACCTATGAAAATTACAACAACTAACAATTTCTCCTCTCTTCTCCATTCAGTCTTTGCTCGCAGGTCCAGGTGAAGTATTTATAGGCCCCAGGTGAAGGATCCAGAAGCTAGTTTGTTGGCGCAAAATTCGAGATCCAACGGCCCTGTAACTGCCGCCAGGGCGCGGCAAGGCGCGGCAAGGTTGAGTCTGTTGCGCAACAACTTTCTGTTGGAGATTGGTTACGAGGTTGTTAGCCACGTGGTCTTCTAGAATCTTGGGTTGTTGCGCGGATCTCTCTGGATTCTGGATTAGATTTGGGCTTTATCTTGGCTTTGAAATTAATCACTTTAATTATTGCTAATTAAAGTGATTATTGGCTTTCTCTCCATTAGAGTGTGAACCTGCAAATATATAGAGAAGATGAGTAAAAATCATATATTTATTAACTAAATGCATGGAAATTATGTGGTAAAATATGCAACATTGGATACCAATCACACCCCCACACTTATTCTTTTGCTCGTCCCGAGCAAAAACAAAGAAAAAGAAAATCTAAACTACCAATTTTATTACACCACTTTCGCAGGTGACGCGATTGCACTGAGCATGTGCAACAAGCCGTTAAACCTCTAAGTTACCCTAGAGGAGGAGTGTTGTCTCCTGAGGGTTTTCAGCGGATTACACCCACAAAATCCATAAAAAAAGAAGACAAATGTTAGTATTTTGAAAACGCATTTTGAACAAGAGACATGTTTTCGAACTATTTTTGCAAAAATATAAGTGATCTTAGGTCATAAGTCCACCTATAATCATTCTTCCCTAAACTTAGTCTCCATGCAAGATCTTGTTTTCAATTAAGGTAAGACTTCAAAATTGGATTGAATATTTTATCTTTCATAAAACCTAGATAATATGCACACCGTGCTCGTGAAGATTTCTGGGATTTCAACTCCAACCATCAAGCCATTTATTTATATATATATATATATATATATATATATATATTTTTTTTTTCTTTTTTTTTCTTCCCTTAGTCTAGGCTTTCTAGTTTACCCTTGTAGCGAGCCTTTAACCGATGACTCCCAAACCAGATGGTCTTAGGGCACCAGATGAGAAAACATCCCTCGGGTTTAAGGTCTCGAGTAAAAAAGGCCACATAACTAAGGGGGATTATTTATTTCCTTTACCACCGTTAGGCGTGAATAATCATGCTTCTTGAGGCACAATTCTCCAGCTTAATAGGTGATGTTTTATTTATATATATATATATATTTTTTTTCTTTTTTTTTATATATATATGGCATTTTGGTCTTTGTCTCCATCCCAAGAAATGTGTAAGTGTAAAGTTCATATTATCTAAGGCAAAAAATTCAAGATAAAAATATCTCACCAATTTTTCTTACTTAGCCTATAATTTCCAACAAGATCTATTATTTCAACTAGGTTTAAGATGTCATAATTAAGGCTTTCTTAATTTCTAAGATACATCTTAATTTTCTTAAAAATAGATCAAAACTTTGTCTCTTATTTCAAAAAGTTTTTATTTTTTTTTTTTTTTTTAATTTTTCTAAAAGAAAAGGTAAAATCTAAAAAGAAAGTGGAAAATCTAAAAAAAAGAAAAATAAAATCTAAAAATAAAATGGAAGACCTAAAAAAAATGAAAATCCTAAAAAAAATAAAAATCCTATAAAGAAAATAAAAAGTCCTATGTTAGTACATACCCCTCCATACCTATCTCATGCATTGTCCTCAATGTATGCAAGATAAAAATGATGCATGAAATAGGTAAGGTAAAAAGTCACTCCCTCCTCCTCTTTGGACCCGCAGTAGTACTGGGTCCTGCCGACTGTGTCCTCTTCAACCTCGCCTCAATGCCCTCTAACCTAGAGGATTGCTCCTCTAACCTGGAGGATTGTTCCTCCATCTTCTTCCGCAGCCTCACTTGACCCCTAAAAATCTTCTCATGCCCTTCCAGATGGAGGACATGAAGGCATGTGAATCATGTGGGGGGTCCTGCCTCCAAAACTCGAGTTCATCTTCATCCGCAAAACTCTCCTCAGAGGAGGACTCTACCGGAACATCCTCGGGTTGGACAGTAGGTGTCCAGACCGCATGCAAACAACTACTGTACGAACTGGTAGGTCTCTCGGGTGCAACAAACACTCGGTCGAATGAATCAAATACATCAGCTGGTAGGAAAGTCCTACACAAACGTGTAATCAATATGGGATGGGAGTATTTGGCACCTCGTGTGCGTGAAGAGTTGGCTATAAGTGCATGGAAGATGACCTTATTCAAACAAATCGAGTGTTGACGAGTCATTAAATCATGTATAATTTGCAACACTGGTCTGTTGAAAGAGGAGGTGTGGTCAAGCCCTAGAATGTTGCGTTGGATCCAACGTCCAACGCAATGAACATTTCTAAACATCGTACTGGCTTTGAGCCCACGATCCTGCTCAGTACAACGAGCCCCCATAATAGTCATATAATCAATCAAAGGGAGAGGCTCGCTGTGTTGTGTGATGGATGGGACAGTAGTGACTTCCTCAAGAAGAGGAAGCGTGACAAATAGGTCTCCTGTGGGCATGTGTACAGTGAACTGGTACATGTGTGGATCAATCGATGCTTGGTCAAGATGTGTGTAAAACATGGTCACCAGTTCGGGACAATAAAATGCATCGGTCTCAGTGTTGTCGTACACTAGTGAATACCAATTCCTTGCTCTAATTCTCTCTAAAAATACATGCCCATAACCATTCACATCACATAAAATCCGCCCAAAATCTTTCTCAACAAAAATTGAAGGTGCCATACTATGAATTTAAGATCAAAGCGGTAAAAAGAAAAGATGAGAAGTCGAGCCACCCCCGGAATTCGTGGGGGGAAGAATTTCGAACTCTGCAGTGGATTCAGGAGTCTCTGAATAAGAATATAGCACCAGATCACCAACAAGAACGTGAAATCGATCGGAGCAGAATTTTTCTGGGCGCAGGAGACTTTGACTTTGCCGCAGATTCCTGGTTGGAGTCGCAGACTGGCGGCAGAACAGTGAGATCTGGGGAGGAGAAAAGGTTCAGAGTGCGGCGCTTTTGATAGGAAGTTGGAGATCTGAGGAAATTTTCGCTTGTGAAGGAGAAGTGTAGGGTGGAGAGATATTTATAGGAGGGAAGAATTAAGAGGTTTCCACTTCTATCCCTAGGTCAAAAGGATTTTTACCACATTGGAAGTTGTAGCTTTGAAAAGGGAAGTTTGACTCTTGGGAATTTGGAATTACCTAGAAATTTGGAATTCTTGAAAGAAGGATTTTGAGGAAACCTAGGAATTTAGAAAGATTTTGAATTTGGAAAGTGTAGAAACTCCTTTAAGCATAAAAATCCCTCCTATTTTTATTTTTATTTATTTATTTTTTTATTATTTTCTAGATCCTATGTTAGTAAAAAAAAATTACCTTACGGTGGTGGTTCCGGTGGTGGTCGGATTGGTTCACGAAACATGGCCCAATCAACTTTATGTTGGGTTTTCAGGAACCCACCAAAAATATCAAGAATATGACCCACAAGAATGATGTATTCATGAATGATTTTTATTATGTACATGTCCCCATCTAATTTCCAAATTTTCAAAATAATTTCTGAGTCATTTTCATCAAGATCCTTGTCCCAAAATGGAATATGAAATGATAGAATGGTTGACTTGGACTCAGGAAGGACAGGAATTACTACCGACTCAGGGAAGTGAATGAAGTCAAGTAAAGGTTCAAGAGTCGAAGTGAGTTCAGGAATTTGGTCCAAGTCAAGAAAATGAAACTCAAGTCCACATGTATTGTCCAACAATGGAATGTGACTATCAAAAATTGGTGATTCAAGTTCAGGAGGGATGGGAATCAAAACTGACTCTAAAATGTTGCTCAAATTGGGTAACATAACAGGAGTCAATAATGATTTAGGAATTTGAATTAGATCACAAGTTTGAGAGTCAAAGTCACATTCCATATTGAGTTCAATTCCACAAAAATGAGAACTTGCCAATTTATCAATAGGATCTTCAAAAAGGTATAATTGGTCAAGTTCGACATGATCCTTAAAGATGGGTGATTCAACTTCATTGTGAATTGGGAAAGGATCCAATGTCGACTCCGGGGAAAGATTGAAATCAGGTAAAGATACCGGAGTCATTATTGAATCAGAAAGAAGGATCGAATCACTAAGTTGGGGTTCAAGATCATATTCTTCATGGAGTTCAATTCCACAAAAATGTGAACTTGTCAATTTATCAATAGGATCTTCAAAAAGGTATAATTGGTCAAGTTCGACATGATCATCAAAGATTGGTGATTCAATTTCAAAATGGACTAGCACTGGATCCAACACTGACTCGGGAAATGGAGTGAAATCAGGTGAATACACCGGAGTTATAATTGAATCAGGAAGGAAAATTGAATCATCAAGTGGAAGTTCAGGATCATGTTCAAATTCAATTTCAGTAAAAGGAAAACTTGCCAAAATGTCAATGGAATCTGAAGTTTGGACAAGTTCATGTGATTGTGCTGAAATTGAATCTTGATTTCCAAGGCTACATGACTCTTTGGTTTTAACAGAGTGGCTAGTGACATTAGAAATAGGATGAAGAGTTTGGATCATCAAATCTATGTCACGATTTCTAGCATTTTGAGCATGAGTCATGTCTTCAAGCATCTTTCCATAATTGATGATTTCATTATTTTGATGAAAAGATGAAGTGTTGTCTTGGAAGTGATGGTGAAATTGTGAGTCAAAAATGTGTGGAAGAGTGGACTCACACAAGAAATCTTTACTCGTCTCCAGGACAAATTGTTGTTCATTAGGAAAAGTGGAACTGAGTAAGACTCTTGAAAATATTGTGGAATTGGAGGGGCAAATGTTTCTTGAAGTTGTTGCTCGACCCTCTGTAAATTGGCTTCTATACTCCTTAGTAACTCAGATTTTTCTTCAATTGGTGATTCAGAAAAAGGAGTATATGAAGCGGAATCAGGAAATGAATACTGTGGATATTGTGGACTAGGTGAATATGGTGGACAAGGAGGTTGATAATTAAACTCGGGGGACTGGAATCCCCAATTACTCGGTGAAGAGTTGAAATTATTATGGAAATCATAGTTATTAGATGGGGGGTATGGGTCATATTGATTCGGATAAGGCCAACCCGGTGTATGTGGTTGGTGCGTATTGTAAAACGCCGGGTTGGAATTATCCGAATATGGTGTCGGTGTGAAATATGGATTATTATTAGGATAGAAAGAATTGTTGAATGCCATATCACAAAAAAAAAAATCACAAACAAAAAGAAAAATCAAACACAAACAAAAAAAGAAGAGAGAAAAAAAAAAATCAAAACCAAGCCAAAAGAAGGTTGACCTAAACCTAGACGACTCCTAACTGATTAGATCGTCCACGGGAGGTTTAGTGTAGACGTAGACCACAAGTTAATCAGCCAGGGAAGGGCAAGGTTGGTGGGAGGTTTTCCGTCAGAGACGTTCCTTAATTAAGTAACCAGCAACCTTCGGGCTTTCGGCCCTCAATCCCTTCCTAGACACTGATTTTGCAAGAGTCTATTTCCAACACTTTTCCCCTTAGGATAATCTCCTAAGTGAGTCCGAGATGTCCCTAGGGCCAACGTCTATCAAATTTTATTAAATTAGGCTTGGGTTAGTGAGTGCTTGGATTGTGATTTTCGGGCTAAGGAAGGGTAATGAACTCCCCACCTTATCTTATTTATCGGTTATGCCCTTAAAATTGAATTGTGCAAGTGTACAAGATAGATAACAAGGATTCACTCAAAGCATGAAAATCAAGCAAGAGATGATTCCTAGTTTACATGCAATGCGAAACGTACCTTGCATCCAGCACTCTTCAACAGTAAAAGTAAATGAATTGAAAAGACACGTGCCTAGAAATGCAAATATCTAATCAATTTTTAACTTTTCAACCAATTTTTTACTGTTGATTAAATTAACAGGTATATGGTGAAGAATACAGGAATTCAATTACAGCAGCAGATGTATTTTGCAGAATCAGAGCCCCTGCAGAAAATTTGTAAGTAGTGATCTCCTCTTTGCCGCAATTCTGCGGCAAAAACCCAGATATTGCGGCAATTTGGAGGGATCCTGATCTCTTCTTTCGAGAGCAGAAGCCCAGGTCCACTTATATGTTACTGCAATGAAAATTTTTCTGTTCTTCAACCTGTAACCTGCAACAGAGAAGAAAATTCGTTTAGTTCTTCACTTTAAAGAAAATCCGTTGCTCTCCCCGGCAACGGCGCCAAAAATTTGATTAAGACGGGAAAGGTGTATGTAAATGTGTTCAATGTATCCCTTTCTTATCTCCGTTATAGCATAAGGCTATACCGAGTCGATTCTCAGGGAGAGCTAGCGATAGAAGCGTTACGAATCGTAGTGAAGAAATGTAAACGAAGTGTCTTCTATGCTCAATAGAATAAAACAATCATGGAACAAGAAATGAAAGAATGGATGAATATGTTCATGATGGAAAGTGGAAAGAAATCAAGATTGGATTTGAACTAACAACTAAAAAGAATGAAATGGAAGAAAACAAACCATGACTAGCTTACCTTACTACCTTACCAATACTTACTAAACTCCGTGATAGTGAAGGCGTGCCTCATGTTGTCACTCCATCGGCGTAGGTTTTGTCTTGCGTGTTGATCTAATTACTTTCTCATGTAGATGAAGGGTGGTTTAACCCATCGGAGAAGAGAAGACCATCCAACTTGCAAGATGAACTATAGTAATCACCCATGAGTTAGTGAAGATGGCAAGACTAGTGGTTAGCTAGTACATGGTAGAAAAATTAGCTACAAGCCATTAACAAATAAAAGCAAAGCATGAAGTAAATTGCAAGAAAGTAAAGAAAGCACATAAAGAAAGCAATTAAACTAGAACCAAGCTCAAGTAGAGGAGTAGAGAATGGATCAATCCTTGCATTGCTTCAAGTTGTCAGTCCTTGATATACAAGCTCTCTCTCTCACAATCTCTCTCTTTTACAAAGTATCTAGGGAAGAAGAAGAGGGACTAAAGAACTAAACCTAGAGAAAAACCTATGAAAATTACAACAACTAACAATTTCTCCTCTCTTCTCCATTCAGTCTTTGCTCGCAGGTCCAGGTGAAGTATTTATAGGCCCCAGGTGAAGGATCCAGAAGCTAGTTTGTTGGCGCAAAATCCGAGATCCAACGGCCCTGTAACTGCCGCCAGGGCGCGGCAAGGCGCGGCAAGGTTGAGTCTGTTGCGCAACAACTTTCTGTTGGAGATTGGTTACGAGGTTGTTAGCCACGTGGTCTTCTAGAATCTTGGGTTGTTGCGCGGATCTCTCTGGATTCTGGATTAGATTTGGGCTTTATCTTGGCTTTGAAATTAATCACTTTAATTATTGCTAATTAAAGTGATTATTGGCTTCTCTCCATTAGAGTGTGAACCTTCAAATATATAGAGAAGATGAGTAAAAATCATATATTTATTAACTAAATGCATGGAAATTATGTGGTAAAATATGCAACATTGGATACCAATCACAGACACATGGGCCGGTCGACCGGGCGGTCGACCGGACCAGAGAGCTCTGCTCTCTGTATCTGGGCGGTCGACCGGGGCGGTCGACCGGGATGCCCCAACGGTCAAAAATATGACCGTTGGCGGTCGACCGGCCGGTCGACCGCAAGCCTGTTAGGCTGCCAGATCAGCCTAACGGCTAGTTGCCTGTTTGGGCTATAAATACCCCATCTCTTTGGGGATTTTGATAAGACGTTTGAAAAGAAAAATTTCAGTGTTTCTCTAGTGTTTAAACAAGTTTCAAAATAGTTTTTGTGCTCAAAAGATTCATTTGTTTGTTTTAAAATGTTTTGTTCATTTCAAAGAAAATTAGTTTTTGGAATTTGTTTTGATCTATAACTTTTATATCCATTTGGTATTTTTCCCAAGAGATTTTCTTGATCAAAAAACTAGTTTTTCACACTTGAGCTTATCTTCTATCCTATTCTATTAGGATCTTGTTTTGTGGAAAAGAGATTGTTTGAGGTTATTGTAGCCTCCAAGTTGTAAACACCCTTACTTTTGTTGTATCCCTCTTGGTAGAGGTTGATCGGGTGATTGGTTTGCTCCCTCTTTGGTAGAGGTTGAGGATTGTGTTTGCTCCCTCTATTGTGAGGTGGAGTTAGTTTGTGTATCCCTCTTCGGTAGAGGTGATTGGTTATTATTTGGCTACGGGCCTACCCCGGTTGTGAGGCGGTGTTTGAGAGAGGAGTTTGGTACTCCCTTGTTGTACAAATCCTCCTCGGTGGACAAGATAGTGGATTGGAAATCCTTCTCGGTGAAGGCGGGGGACGTAGAGCTAGGGGCTCGAATCTCGAAACATAACTTTGTGTTTGCGTTTGATCCATTGTCTCTCTAACTCTCTCTCCTTTATTTGTGCAAAGCATCATTCATTTCATATCATTCATATTTGCTTGTGTTGTGCCTTGCATTATTCATATTGCCTATTCATATTATATGCTTGGTTGTGTTTGTGTGCCTCACTTTTACTTAACCACAAGACCTTCATATAGCACCTCAACCCTTATCTAGGGGAATCAAGAGGAGTTAGTTCAGAGCCCTTCACGGGAAATTCGGCTACACTTGTTGGTTGTATTAAGTGTGATTGCAAAATAGTTTTAGCTTCCGCATTTAGTTTCTAGATTAGCACTATCACCTATCCACCCCCCTCTAGGTGATTTACAATTGGTATCAGAGCCTACGCTCCTGATACTTAGGTTTAACAACCTAGGAGTGAGATCTTGGTTTAGCTAATCTTCATTTGCATTTGCACATTTGCTTGTTTGCACACATATAGTTTAGACCCATTGACTTCATGACCCACCTATGTTTGACCCTTCCAACATCATTGTTTGGAAGACTAGGATGTCCATCTATTTACAAACCCTAGGATATAAGGTTCACCTTGCCATTACCAAGGAATCCTACCTTAGTGATAGCAAGCATATAGGGGCCAATGCACTAGCCCTTGAGGCCATTAGAAGCACGCTACCTAAAGAATATCTTATGCATGTTTCTAATCTTGATTCCGCCTTTGCAGTGTGGAACAAGTTGACAATCATAACCACCTCCGAGCTTCAAATGTCAATCCACAAGAAGAGGAATCTAGTGGAGAATCCGATTCACAATGCCACATGGTCCAAGGGAATGACTCCCTTGAGGTACACTCGGAAACCCACTTAGATGATGATGATGATGCTAGTTCTTCAAATGATTATGTTGATGCCCATGCTTTAAATGAAGAACTATCTATTGTGTGTGAAAAATTATTAAAAAAAATATAATATTTTGAAAAAAAGTCTAGGAATTATTAATGAAAATAAAAATTTGATTTCTAGACTGGACAAGGTTTTGCAAGAGAAAGTTGAAATTTCTAATGAGAGGGATTCATTGAAATATCAACTTGAACTTGCTTTAAAAGAAAATAAATTTTTGAAATCTAAAATGATTGTGATGATGTTTTGAAAAATAATGACGCTTTATCTTCAAAAGTTGAATTTGTTTTAAAAGAAAATTATTCTTTAAAAAAGAGAAATTGATTTTATTTCAAAAGAGTTAGAAATTTGTTTAAATAAAAATAAATCTTTGAAAAATGATATTGTTTCTCATGTTTGCCATGCTAGGGTAATTTCACCTAGATCACCCCTTGCATGCTCCACTTCTTCTATAATTAAAAATGATATAAATTTGTTGAAGAAGAGTGTAGATTGTTTGGGCTCCACTTTGAGCCAATGTGTAGTGGGTCATACACGTTTGGAAAACTTTGTTTCGAAAGAAACAAGCTCCATCTATTCTTGCACACCCTCTATGGCATACACATGCTCCTCACGGACACTCTCATCACATGTATGCTCATGTGTACACTTGTGTGCACATTGTGGACGTAAGGGCCACCTTGCTAAATTTTGCTTTGATAGATTACATGATGTAAATTTAGCAAATAAATTTGTTTGGGTTAGGAATGGTACTAACCCCCATGGACCCAATAAGATATGGGTACCAAAGACCCCCCTCCTCTTATTTATGATGTAGGTGTGGGCTCTCGCATGACGTGAGAGTAGAGGTACCTTGGAGTGGATGCGTTCCGAGCTTCATGAAAATCATTTGGATGCATCACTTTCAAGGAAAGTTTGGTGGAGATGACCACCATGTTTTGGAGACAAGGAGAGTTGCCTTCCAGGTTTTGGTAACGATTCCTAACTCCGTATTATTGTTTACATGCCTTCCATTTCATTGTTTATAGTATGTTCTATTGTTTAGTGATTATCATGTAAATACTATGTTTATTAGACCATTGACCTACATGTATAGTATTTGAGACACCCATGCTTATATGGACCCATATGTAGTGTTCTTACCTTAATTTAGCTATCATGTACATCATGAATTTAATAACATGTGGATTTACATAATAATCGTGTTTTAAAATTTATCATGTTTTGTTTTGATGCTTCATGATTTGAATATTTGTTTAAATGTTAGTTTTCATTAAGACTAGGTATATATTTGTGCATATAGTGGGTCACAAATAAATCTTTATATGTTTGAGCTTGAATGCTTATTTGAACCCATTAGATGTGCTAGTATAGTCTAGTTTTGATGATCCATGCATTTTAAACTTGTATCCTATTTTGGATTTGTTTTATGTTTATGAGTTTTCATTTCATGTATATGTCCATTTTGCCAAACTTTAAGATAAACATGTATACCCCTTGAGTCATTTGCTTTTCATGCAAATCTTTATTTATTGGACTCAATTGTGTTTGAGGATATGTATGTATACTTCTTGTGTTGACAAATCATACATATACCTTAAAAGGAAATTTGTTTTAATGAAAATTTTAGGTATTCATGTTTTCATGTATTTATGTTTAAACTTCATGTATATGTCCATCTTGTCTAAACTATTCGATATACATTATATCCTTGAGCCACGTGCCTTCATGCATATACATTTGTAGACTCATTATATTTTGGATATGTATGTAGATTTTAGTTTGTGTAAGACATACATATACCTTGAAGATTAAATAGTTTTGATGATTTTCATGTTTAAGGAATATTGAGCTAAATTGAATACTTTTATGATCATGTTCTTCACATTGTACTTGTACACTCACATTTCTTGTTTGCTCATGTTTTGTTTTCATGAGTCCTATATGTGCTTTATTGACTTGAGTGTTGAATATCATGTGGATTTCATTTTTCATGAAATATAATTTTGAATTATTCCTTGCTGAAGGATTTCGTACTAGTTTAAAAATTTTTCCATTTAACTAGTTCGTATTCTTCACTATGGTAGAGATTTTCAAACATACTATAATTTTCAAACCAATTTTTGAAAACCCCTACCTTCCAAGGGCGGTTGGATGGGAGATCATGCTCTTGTATGCTTTATAGTGAAAATCATTTTAAACTTGAACATGATTGGGAGGATAGGTTATGAGATATACATTTGAGCTTATTGTTGTGTCAATTGGTATCATTAGATTCTTTCAATTGGTATCAATATTGATATTTTGTATACTCATATATTTTTTTATGTGTGCTTGCACTTCAAAGAATATCAATTTCAATTGGTATCTATTTTTCATACATATATATTGTTTGTGTTATGCTAAGCTTGAGTTTCAATTTTGTTTCAATTGATTTTTTCAATTGGTATCATTAAACAAGCTTATGCATGTTTTTAGTTGATTTTTCATAAAGGGGGAGAAAACTCACATTTTAGTTTTCAATTGGTATTTTGTCCCTTACTTTATGATAGAAAATAATAATTTCAATTGATATCATATGTTTAAAATGAACAATTATTTCAATTGGTATCAAGATGTTGTTTTCAATTTTTTAAATTGATATCAAGAGGCACTTCATTGACATATTTTTTAATTGGTATCATGTTTAATGTCACCCCTTATTGACTTGTTTTTGTTTAGACAAAAAGGGGGAGAACATTGTTTTGTTAATTTTTTGTTTCGAACAAAATAAAAAATTTATTGTTTTGATTTTTACCCCTTTGTTGATGATTGACAAAAAGGGGGAGAATTATTTGAGAGTTTTATATGCATATTTAATGTTTTGCATATATTAAGTTTAATTGGTATCTAGAGCATGATGTTTTGTTTTTTGAAAAGTATCTAGAGCATGATGTTTTGTTTTTTGAAAATTTCATTGGTATCAAGAGCATTTTATTGTTTATGCATATCTATGCATGTTTCATGTTTCATATTCATTGCATGTTTATGTTTATTTGTTTATGCATGAGTTAAGGGGGAGCTTCTTTGAAGCTTAACTTTAATCCATGCATATATAACTCCATGAGTTTTGTCATCATCAAAAAGGGGGAGATTGTTGGCCCGGAGGCCTTCCTCTCTAGTTTTGATGATGATTAACTCATGTAGTTATGTTACTAATAATCTTGTAATTTTAGTTTCAGATCATTTAGCAAGATTAGTTGGTAATTGCTTCAACAAGATGAGTTTTGAAGCCTTCACTTGGTGATTCCCGAGCCCGACCATCAAGATCATTCATAGCCTTACTCGTTGGATCACGTTTGGGATCGAGTCGGCTTGAAGATGAAGATCGTCAAGAAGACTTAGGTATCCTAGTGTTTTGTGTGTTTTAGACCCATGTGTAAAGATAAGAATAGTTGATATGCTCAAGCGCACAACACACACGTTTTATGTTGGATATTGGTTTTTTCGTTTTTGGCTTAACCAATATTTGTTTTCATGAATAGTTGATCAAAACAAGTTTAAATGATTTTTATGTATAATAGATGTGCTCTATATACATACATGCTTACATGACTTATACAAACTTAGTTTGACATACCTATTCATGTAGTTTTATATTTTGTATTTTAACAAAACATATTTTTGGAATTAAGACAAAAATCATGATATATATATGTTCATGTATATTGGACTCATGTCCTTATGCAACATGCTTCAATCTGTTTAAATATCATGTTTTTGTATTTCAATGAGTTTTAGGAAAAATCAGATTTCCTATTGAAAAATACAAGTTTGATAAAATACAAGTTTTAGTTTTTGGTAAAAATGATAAGACACAAAAATAGTTCAAATTGCTTGATATTTGAGTTAAAATTTTTATCACATGTTTATATATTAATGCAAAATGGTAAAACTATTTTTGGGGATTTTTAGAAGTTTTTAAAGAATTTTTAGAAATAATTTAACCCCAGTTTCTGACCCAGAACAGTGACTGACAGGCCAGGTCGGCCGACCGCACGGTCGACCGAACCAAGGGCCGGTCGACCCGACGGTCGACCGACGTGCACAGCCTTGTGCACGTCTGGCAGACACATGGGCCGGTCGACCGGGCGGTCGACCGGACCAGAGAACTCTGCTCTCTGTATTTGGACCGCCGGTCGGTCGACTGGGATGCCCCAAGGTCAAAAAAAATGACCGTTGGCGGTCGACCGGCCGGTCGACCGCAAGCCTGTCAGGCTGCAGATCAGCCTAACGGCTAGTTTTCTGTTGGGCTATAAATACCCCATCTCTTTGGGGATTTTGATAAGTCTTTTGAAAAGAAAATTTTCAGTATTTCTCTAGTGTTTAAATAAGTTTTCAAAATAGTTTTTGTGCTCAAAAGAATCATTTGTTTGTTTTAAAGTGTTTTGTTCATTTCAAAGAAAATTAGTTTTTGGGAATTTGTTTTTTATCTATAACTTCTATATCCATTTGATATTTTTCCCAAGAGATTTTCTTTGATCAAAACACTAGTTTTCCACACTTGAGCTTATCTTCTATCCTATTCTATTAGGATCTTGTTTTGTAGAAAAGAGATTGTTTGAGGTTGTTGTAGCCTCCAATTTGTAAACACCCTTGCTTTGTTTTATCCCTCTTTGGTAGAGGTTGATCGGGTGATTGGTTTGCTCCCTCTTTGGTAGAGGTTGAGGATTGTGTTTGCTTCCTCTATTGTGAGGTGGAGTTGGTTTGTGTATCCCTCTTCGGTAGAGGTGATTGGTTGTTGTTTGGCTACGGGCCTACCCCTCGGTTGTGAGGCGGTGTTTGAGAGAGGAGTTCGGTACTCCCTTGTTGTACAAATCCTCCTCGGTGGAGGTTCCCTCGGTGGACAAGATAGTGGATTGGAAATCCTTCTCGGTGAAGGCGGGGACGTAGAGCTAGGGGCTCGAACCTCGAAACATATCTTTGTGTTTGCGTTTGATCCATTGTCTCTCTAACTCTCTCTCCTTTATTTGTGCAAAGCATCATTCATTTCATATCATTCATATTTACTTGTGTTGTGCCTTGCATTATTCATATTGCCTATTCATATTATATGCTTGGTTGTGTTTGTGTGCCTCACTTATACTTAACCACAAGAGCTTCATATAGCACCTCAACCCTTATCTAGGGGAATCAAGAGGAGTTAGTCCAGAGCCCTTCACGGGGAATTCGGCTACACTTGTTGGTTGTATTAAGTGTTATTAAAAAATAGTTATAGCTTTCGCATTTAGTTTCTAGATTAGCACTATCACCTATTCACCCCCTCTAGGTGATTTACAGATCGCACCTCTTCAACTAGCCCAAAGTGTCTGCATCATGAAGCAACACCCGCATCTTTAAAGCAGTTTAACCTGTGCGTCCGTAGGACTTGTATTCAGTCCTTGCTTCTGCAATTCAGTTCAACAGTACAACTGGCACAAGCAGATGACTGTTCACTCCTGGTTTAAAGTATACCAACGACAAACCCAGAGCATCGGGGAGGTTTAGACTGTGTATCTAGACACTCGCCATGATCATTTTTGACGGCTTCAAAGAGTTCAATAGTACACTCACGAAGGCCATACTTCAAATAAGATCAAGCTCGGAGCATTGTCAGTCCAATCATGAAAAGGGTGAATTCAGCTAAAGTCCAAAGTATTTCGAAATCCGTCCCAGCCAACCGCGGAATATCGAAAACTTTGGAGGGGGTCTGTAGGCTGTCTAAAAATCATTAAAAGACAAGTCATCAAAAAGCAGAACTCCAGACGCAGGGCTAGTCTCAGCCCCACTGTAGCACCAAGGCGCGAAACCCGCGTCTCAGCCTCACTGTAGCACCAAGGCGCGAGGGTTGAAACCCGCATCTCAGCCCACTGCAGCACCGAGGGTCGAAACTCGCGTCTCAGCCCCACTGCAGCACCAAGGCGCGAAACCCGCGTCTCAGCCTCACTGCAGCACCAAGGCGCGAGGATCGAAACTCGCGTCTCAGCCCCACTGCAGCACCAAGGCGCAAGGGTCAAAAATCGCGTCTCAGTATTACTACAGCACCAAGGTGCGAGGGTCAAAATCCGTGTCTCAGCCCCACTGCCAGCACCAAGGAGCGAGGGTCGAAACCCGCGTCTTAGTATTTGATTGGTAGTGAAAAATGCATAATTGTCATCATATTTACCATCACATTTTCATATTTATTCATATAATTCTGCACATTTACTAATATTTTGTTATTTAATGTGTGCAGGCCTTGAGTATTGAATTAAATAAAGAATTAAAGCTTAATGAAGCCCAAAAGCCTATATCCAAGCCCAAGTCCAAGCCCAGGTGCAAAAGTGCAATTACAAGAAGTCAAAAGTGCAAATACAAATTGTAAAAATTGCAAATACTACAAAGAGGGAAAGGATAGAATTCTATTCTACCCTAAATGCTTGGTGGATGAGGATAAATAAGAGTGCAAGGATGAGATTTGTTTTTGAAGGGATTTGGATGTAGGTAATTGATTTCTAAGTTATCTCAAAAATCCAAAATGAAGAGCCAGGATCCAGCTTCCAGAAGCATACACCCAGATGGATGGACCAGGAGAAGCCACGCGCCAAAGCGCGTGGCCATCTGCCACTGTATGGCCGCAGAAACGCGGCCCAAGCCGCGTTTTCGCAGCAAACAAGATGATCCAGGGAACAGATTTCGTGGAGGGAGTTTATCCAAGACTCTATCACCTTCTGCACCTATAAATACCCCTGCAGACGCAATAGGAGGGCATCCAGAGAAGATTAGGATTTTCTTTAGCTTTTT
>JAVJIF010033790.1:0-108397 GCA_038442645.1 Agave tequilana
ATATATGTAGGTCAGAAGAAGCCCCAACGTATATACGCTAAGCATAAAAGTACAATAAGGAATCAGAGTACAACACAAAGCATGGTGTATTCATATGCCAACTTACAAGATACAAGTACAAAGTTATACAAAACTATGATAAAGTAATACACTTTACAAGTGTTATTTATCATATCCAAGTCCAAAAAGAAAAATATACAAAACATGTACACAAGATGCTCACGTAATGGATGAAGATTCGTGAGCCAAAAGGAAGAGTCTGGCACGAGGGAACTAGAGTTGGTCAGCCTGCTCACTGAAATAAGCCTGGTCCTCTGTGGATGGCTCCACTTCGTTCCAAGCCTCAGAATCTGAATATGCAAATCCAAGAAATCAAGACATATAATAGTAAACAACTGTAGCCAAGTGGCTAAGGGACAGGAATAAAGAAGATGGAACAGTAATAAATAGCATCGACTAACAAGTGATGAAAACATAATAAGGTAAAGCCATAATGCAATGAATGTACAAATTAAGTCTATAATTATTATTACTTGTCTTACTGTGATATCTAGCTATGTGACCCAGCGTCCCAGAACACATAGATCCATATCCTAGTAAAGCAAGTTTGTTATTGGAAACAGCGGTTGTATCGACGAACTATGTTTACAGTGGGTCCCGTACATGCCCGGGACCACGGTCCAGGGTGTTCCGTTGCTTGATGACGGAACCAGCCGCAAGGCCTAACAGGAGGGTCTTATGTATGCCTTAGTCATGACAGTATTCAGGAATAGGGAGCAAGCACTCCCTCGGTCCCCTGGAGGCCCTCAGGTCAGACCGGAATATAATTGTACAATAACCTAATACCACTGTAAACACGAACACATACCGATATCCGCATATTTCCCCCGTCCCATGTGTAAGTTGGTCCATTTTATAAAATAGTCGAGTGTATCATGCTTGGTGTTTAAGTGATAGCATGAAGAGATGGAGATATTTCATATTTAACAAGTCCTAAAATGAGAATATATGATAACGAGTCAAGAAGTAACAAGTCATGAGGTCCATCAAGTAACATGTCATGTAGTACAAATCATAGAGCATGAACAAGAATAGTATATCATATGTGAAGCAAGGGTAAAATCCAATTCATAAAAGAAACAACAATTTTTGCCCAAAAACAGGTTAACGGTCGACTGCCGGTCGACCGGGACAAAATGCGTGAGCTCCAGGTTTGGTCGGTCGACTTCCGGTCGACTGCCGGTCGACCGGAGATATAACTACCGGTCGCCTGTCGGTCGACTGCCGGTCGACCGATACAGGGCCGTGAGCTCCAGGTTTTCTACCGGTCGACTAGTTGGTGAACCGGTCGACCGCCTACTCAAAACTGTGCACGTTTGTGCACATCGGTCGACTGCCCCCCTTGGGCCGGTCGACCGAAGTTCTGAAAAATGCTGCTGTTAGGTCAAAAAATCAGTTTTGTGGTGGTTATTTTTGATAGCTAAAAATATGATTTTGATGACTTAAGGGGACATGATTTGTCAACACAAGTATACAAGGAACTTTACGAGTCTTGGTGAGTAAAAATACTCACTTCAATCGGTTGTGTGAAACTTTTACGAGTTCCGAAAGATTGTGGTCGACGATATCACCAACTAGGTCTTTGGCGATACTTCCGACGAAGAGAGATGCGATCCAAATCCAAGGGTTGTTGTGGTAGCTTGAGAAGAAGATGAAGGCCTTGAGGTGTTCTTTGGAATTAGGGTTTGAGATGGAGGAGAAAGTTGAAGGCTATTTTCTTGGTGAAGTGAAGAAAAGAAAAAGAATTGTAAAGGAAAAACTTATATAGGATTTGATTTTTGTGAAGGGAATGCAAATAAAGAAATTGAGAGGGGTTTTGTTGTAAAAAAAGGGGGTGAGGTGTCTCCCTTGGCCAATGGTGGCCGGCCATGGAGAGAGAGAGAGAGAAAGAGGGCATTAATGAGGAAGAGTGTGGAATTTGAGATATTTGTTGTAAAATTTGAATTGTTGGAATTTTTGGAAATTGGAAAATCCTTTGGCTTAGAGATGAAGGAAAGGAAAATAGAGAAAGGAAAAAGGAAAAGAAATGAAATGAGAAGATATTTTCTTGGTCTCCAAAAATGAAAATATCAGAAACACAAATTCTCGAGTTAAAGTCGAGTATGCGGGGAAACATTTCGGAAAATACCGAAATCGTCCGAAATTCAAGTATCTCGGAACGACTCGCAATTTTCACCAAAAATCAATAATATTATATGAAGACTCATAGTGAAATCCGTTTGAAGAAATACTGTATAGTTTTAAAGCTAAAAATCCCGGAATCAGTTACCTACCGACTCCGAAAGAATTTTCATAAAATCATAAAATGCTCAGAAAAAGAATGTAGGTAGAAAATATGATTCTAAGAGATAATGCCTAAAGGACTTTCTAGAAATTCCTAACTGTTTGCGAAATAAAAATACTGGAATCAGTCTTCTGCCGACTCCGGTGAGATATCCATAAATTCGTAAAATCTTCAGAAAAAGTATTTAAGTAAGGAATATTATTCTAAGCAGAAATGTCTAAAGAATCTTCTAGAATTTCTAAACAGTTTGTAAGATAAAAATTCGGGAATCGATCAGCGGCACTGGTCGACACGGTTTGAAGAAATTCATTTAAATTCTAGAAAATTCCAGAAATTCTCATAAAATCTAATATTTTAGAAAATGATATTTGAAATTAAAATCGGTCAAATACGGGAAGTAAATCGAAAAATACGATCGAAAAGCTGAATACGCAACTAAGTACGTATTCCGGAAACGGGTTATTACAATCCACCCACCTTACAAAAATTTCGTCCTCGAAATTTCGTAAAGTGAAAGGTAACAGGAAAGGTAACAGATATAGAGAAGGATAAGATGGAAAATAACAGTTGAGAAGAATAGAAGGAAAGAGTCTTACCAATCAAGATGCGAAGAGTTGAGGATAACGCTCTCGGATAACATCCTCTCGTTCCCAAGTGGCCTCTCCTGGCGCGTGCCGGTTCCAAGACACCAACACTAAAGGTATAGCCTTGTTCTTCAGTGTCTTCACACTCTTATCCAAAATGGTCATCGGCTGCTCCTGATATGATAAGTCCGGCTGTAGTTCCAGCTCGGAGTGATCCAGAACATGACTATCATCCCTTACATATTTCCTCAACTGAGATACGTGGAAAACATTGTGCACACCGTCCAAAGATGGAGGTAGGTAAGGCCAATCTGTAAGACACATCTCCCACTCGCTCCAAAATCTCGAATGGGCCGATATATCTCGGGCTCAACTTTCCACGAATACCAAACCGGATTACTCCCTTGGTAGGTGATATCCTCAAGAATACATGATCTCCAATCTAGAATTCCAATGGCCTCCTCCGCGTGTCTGCCCAACTCTTCTGTCTGCTCTGAGCTGCCCTGAGATGATCTCTGATAATCCTGACTTTCTCTGTTGTCTGCATTAGGATCTCAGGTCCCAAAAAGACTCCTCTCACCGACTTCATCCCAACAAATCGGTGACCTACATTTCCTCCATACAATGCCTCAAAGGGCGCCATCTTAATACTGGCTTGGTAGCTGTTGTTGTAAGAAAAACTCAGCTAGATGAAGATGGTCTTCCCATGATCCCTTGAACTCAATCATGCAGGCTCTAAGCATATCCTCAAGGATCTGGATGGTCCTCTCCGATTGTCCGTCTGTCTGAGGATGATAAGATGTACTGAACTTCAGACGAGTTCCCAGACTCTCTTGGAGACTCTCCCAGAAATGAGATTTGAATCTGGTGTCTCTGTCTGAAACAATACTAACTGGAACCCATGCAGACGAACTATCTCCTTCATGTACTTGTCTGCCAGAACCTCTGTTGTCTGACCTACCCGGAATGGTATGAAGTGAGCTGACTTGGTGAGACGATCAATGATAACCCACACAGCATTATTACCTTTGGGGCTGCGAGGTAATGCTGTGACAAAATCCATAGTGATGTGTCCCACTTCCATTCGGGTATCGGTAAAGGATGTAGAAGTCCAGCTGACCTCTGGTGCTCTATCTTTATCTGCTGGCACACCAAGCACTTGGCAACAAACTGGGCTATCTCCCTCTTCATGGCATTCCACCAAAAGTGTTTCTTCAAGTCCTGATACATCTTGGTTCCCCCCGGGTGTATGGAATAAGCTGAACTGTGTGCTTCCTCCAAAATCTTCTGTCTGACTTCTCCTTGGGGAACACAAAGCCTGCTTCCAAAATACAAGCACCATCTGGATGGATACAGATATCAGTCCTCAATCCAGCCTCCACCTGAGCTCGAAATATCTGTAATCTGGGGTCCTCCTTCTGAGCTTCCTTGATCTCATCAATCAATGATGACTGGATCTGTAAAGCCATGAGCTGCCCTGCCTTCTCAGTTCCTTGCACCAACATCAAATCCAATCTGATGAAATCTCGAATCAACTCCTTCTGCTGAGTGATTTGGACTAGCACCCTGTTCTCTGGCATCCTGCTCAGTGCATCTGGAACTGTATTGACCTTGCCTGGATGATATTGCAAGTCAATATCATAGTCTGCCATAAGCTCCAACCACCGCCTCTGCCTCATGTTCAACTCTTTCTGTGAAAAGATATACTTGAGGCTCTTGTGATCTGTGTATATCAGCACTTTATCTCCCAAAAGGTAGTGCCTCCAAATCTTCAAGGCAAAAATCACAGCTGCCAACTCCAAGTCATGAGTTGGGTAATTCCTCTCATGAGGCTTCAGTTGCCTAGATGCATATGCGATAACATGATCATGTTGCATAAGTACACATCCCAGGCCTTTTCCCGATGCATCACTGAATATGACCATCCCTCCTCTCCCTGAGGGAGTCCTCAAGATTGGAGCTGAAATGAGCCTATGCTTCAATTGCTCAAATGCTGCGGTACACTCCTCTGTCCATATGTACCTTACTCCTTTCCGGGTGAGCTGGGTCAACGGAGCTGCAATCCTAGAGAAATCCTGGACAAAGCGTCTGTAATATCCGGCTAGTCCAAGAAAACTCTTAATCTCAGTCACCGTCCTCGGAACTGGCCAATCTTTTACTGCCTGGACTTTGTTGGGATCAACTGAAATTCCTTCTGCTGAAAACCATATGTCCAAGGAAAGCTATGCTGTCCAACCAGAAATCACACTTGCTCCTCTTGGCATGAAGCTGCTCCTGCTGTAGAGTCTGCAACACAATCCTCAAGTGTTCTGCATGCTCCCTGTTGTTCTTTGAATAGATCAGGATGTCATCTATGAAAACAACAACAAACTGATCCAGATAGGGCGAGAACACTCGGTTCATCAAGTCCATGAAAACTGCAGGGGCATTAGTGACTCCGAAAGGCATCACTAGAAACTCATAGTGGCCATAACGGGTCCTGAATGCAGTCTTCAGAATATCCTCCTTCTTCACCCTTAGCTGATGGTAACCCGACTGTAAATCCAATTTAGAGAATACACGGGCTCCATGAAGCTGATCAAACAGATCATCAATCCTGGGTAAGGGATACTTGTTCTTATGGTAACTTTGTTCAACTCCCTATAGTCAATACAAAGTCTCTTACCACCATCCTTCTTGTTTGCCAATAGCACTGGAGCTCCCCATGGTGATGTACTTGGCCGAATCAATCCCTTATCTGAATACTCCTGCAGCTGCTTCTTCAGAATTTCTAACTCCGTCGGTGCCATCCTGTACGGAGCCTTGGATATAGGAGCTGCTCCTGGAACTGTGTCAATGGAGAACTCAATCATCCTCTCGGGTGGCAGTCCTGAAATCTCAGCAAACACTTCTGGGAATTCATCCCACACCGGTACCTTCTGCTTCTGAACCTCCGAAGTAGTCATCTGAGTCTTTCCCTTGGTAGACTTCACTTCTCCACTAAATTGGAACTCCGGTTGATGAGGGATTCTGAAATTAATCTTCTTCTCCCTACAATCAATAACTGCATAGTACTGACTGAGCCAGGTCATGCCTAAGATTACGTCGTACCCTTTGGTGTCTAGTACGAGCATATCTATGGCCAAAGTCTTATCACAAAGTTCTACTGGACAATCAGTACAAGCCTGAGAAGATATAACTACCCCATTCCCTGTACTTATCTCCATTTGTGGTCTAATGATCTAACAGGTATAGAATGTAAAGCCACAAATTTATCTGAGATATAACAGTGGGATGCACCTGAATCGAAGAGAGCGAGAACAGGTAGTGAATGTACTCTGATGTTACCTGTAATCACCTCCTCAGAAGCCTCAGCCTCTGCTTCTGTCAGGTTGTAAGCCTGACCTCTACCACGCCCTGCTGCAGTCCTGGCTCCTCTCTGCACTGGACGAACAATCTGCTGTGGAGGAAGGGGGAGAGCTCTCCTCATCACTGGTCCCTGGTTCCTCTGCCCAAGTGGCCCTGGCAGCACTCTCTGTCCACTGGGTCCTGGAAGTGCTGGCATAGTCTGATTGGCAATCCCCATCCTCCTGTGTGGACAAGCCTCGACAGAATGATCTCGGGAACCACACACCAAGCACAACCCATTTGCTCTACGGCAGTTCTGCTGAGTGTGACCTGGTTTCTGACAATAATTGCAGATAGGACCTGATTGAGCCATCTGATAAGGAGCTGGTCTGAATGGTGGTCTTGCCAGAACCTTTGCTGCTCTGTATGGTCCTCCTCTTCCCATTGGGACAAACGGCCTCTTCATGGCCTGATTCCTCATCTGGTCTCCTTGCTTCTTCTCAAACCCACGCTCCACCTCTCGAGCGATGGTGAGAACTTCTGCATAGGTCTTCAGATGATGGGGCATTAGGAACATCTGAATGTCCATCTGTAGGCCCTGCTGAAACCTGCTTGCTCGCTTCTCCTCATCCGTCACCATGTACGGAGCAAAGCGGCTGAGTCTAAGGAATTCCGCGGCATACTCATCCACGGACTTGTTCCACTGCTGGAGTCTGATGAATTGCTCCTCCATATCTTTCTGCGCCGTAGCAGGGAAGAATCGGCTGTAGAAACTCTTGGAGAACGTGTCCCAAGTGACAGGCTTCTCCAAGCGGGCCTCCTCGGCTAACCACCAAGTTCGAGCTATGTCTTTCAGCTGAATCTTAGCAACCTCTACTTGGTTCTCCTTCGGGACACGGGCTGCATTCAGCAAATCAGTGGTGTCCGTCAGCCATTGCTCAGCATCCAATGGCTTCTCTCCTCCTGTGAAAATTGCTGGTTGCAGCCGTCGGAAATCTGAAATGTTTCCCGGTCTCTGCTCCTTCGAGGCTGCTAACTCCTGCCTGAGGAGTTCAGTCTGCTGCTGCTGGTTCTCCATCATGGCCTGAATAACTCTCAGGACATCGGCATTCTCTCCTCCTACAGGTCCATTCGGTACTTGCCCGATATTGTTACGACCGATCGTCTCTCCATACCGAATTGGAATAGGATAACTGAAATTGGAAACAAATGGATGGAAGGAGTTTAGAACACAAGGAAATGAATCAAGGACGGAATCAAGAAGGACTTGATAACTCTGTACATTGTAGTTGGCATTCGCAAATTACTAGAATTTGCCACTTGATTGTACTTTTAGGTGTGAGAGCCTAAGCTCTGATACCAACCTGTAACGCCCCGATTCCACGGATACGGGGACGTCACTGCGACGTATATATGTAGGTCAGAAGAAGCCCCCACGTATATACGCTAAGCATAAAAGTACAATAAGGAATCAGAGTACAACACAAAGCATGGTGTATTCATATGCCAACTTACAAGATACAAGTACAAAGTTATACAAACTATGATAAAGTAATACACTTTACAAGTGTTATTTATCATATCCAAGTCCAAAAAGACAATATACAAACATGTACACAAGATGCTCACGTAATGGATGAAGATTCGTGAGCCAAAAGGAAGAGTCTGGCACGAGGGAACTAGAGTTGGTCAGCCTGCTCACTGAAATAAGCCTGGTCCTCTGTGGATGGCTCCACTTCGTTCCAAGCCTCAGAATCTGAATATGCAAATCCAAGGAATCAAGACATATAATAGTAAACAACTGTAGCCAAGTGGCTAAGGGACAGGAATAAAGAAGATGGAACAGTAATAAATAGCATCGACTAACAAGTGATGAAAACATAATAAGGTAAAGCCATAATGCAATGAATGTACAAATTAAGTCTATAATTATTATTACTTGTCTTACTGTGATATCTAGCTATGTGACCCAGCGTCCCAGAACACATAGATCCATATCCTAGTAAAGCAAGTTTGTTATTGGAAACAGCGGTTGTATCGACGAACTATGTTTACAGTGGGTCCCGTACATGCCCGGGACCACGGTCCAGGGTGTTCCGTTGCTTGATGACGGAACCAGCCGCAAGGCCTAACAGGAGGGTCTTATGTATGCCCTTAGTCATGACAGTATTCAGGAATAGGGAGCAAGCACTCCCCTCGGTCCCCTGGAGGCCCTCAGGTCAGACCGGAATATAATTGTACAATTAACCTAATACCACTGTAAACACGAACACATACCGATATCCGCATATTTCCCCCGTCCCATGTGTAAGTTGGTCCATTTTATAAAATAGTCGAGTGTATCATGCTTGGTGTTTAAGTGATAGCATGAAGAGATGGAGATATTTCATATTTAACAAGTCCTAAAATGAGAATATATGATAACGAGTCAAGAAGTAACAAGTCATGAGGTCCATCAAGTAACATGTCATGTAGTACAAATCATAGAGCATGAACAAGAATAGTATATCATATGTGAAGCAAGGGTAAAATCCAATTCATAAAAGAAACAACAATTTTTGCCCAAAAACAGGTTAACGGTCGACTGCCGGTCGACTGCCGGTCGACCGGACAAAATGCGTGAGCTCCAGGTTTGGTCGGTCGACTTCCGGTCGACTGCCGGTCGACCGGAGATATAACTACCGGTCGCCTGTCGGTCGACTGCCGGTCGACCGATACAGGGCCGTGAGCTCCAGGTTTTCTACCGGTCGACTGGTTGGTGAACCGGTCGACCGCCTACTCAAAACTGTGCACGTTTGTGCACATCGGTCGACTGCCCCCTTGGGCCGGTCGACCGAAGTTCTGAAAAATGCTGCTGTTAGGTCAAAAAATCAGATTTTTGTGGTGGTTTTTTGATAGCTAAAAATATGATTTTGATGACTTAAGGGGACATGATTTGTCAACACAAGTATACAAGGAACTTTACGAGTCTTGGTGAGTAAAAATACTCACTTCAATCGGTTGTGTGAAACTTTTACGAGTTCCGAAAGATTGTGGTCGACGATATCACCAACTAGGTCTTTGGCGATACTTCCGACGAAGAGAGATGCGATCCAAATCCAAGGGTTGTGGTAGCTTGAGAAGAAGATGAAGGCCTTGAGGTGTTCTTTGGAATTAGGGTTTGAGATGGAGGAGAAAGGTTGAAGGCTATTTTCTTGGTGAAGTGAAGAAAAGAAAAAGAATTGTAAAGGAAAAACTTATATAGGATTTGATTTTGTGAAGGGAATGCAAATAAAGAAATTGAGAGGGGTTTTTGTGTAAAAAAAGGGGGGTGAGGTGTCTCCCTTGGCCAATGGTGGCCGGCCATGGAGAGAGAGAGAGAAAGAGGGCATTAATGAGGAAGAGTGTGGAATTTGAGATATTTGTTGTAAAATTTGAATTGTTGGAATTTTTGGAAATTGGAAAATCCTTTGGCTTAGAGATGAAGGAAAGGAAAATAGAGAAAGAAAAAGGAAAAAGAAATGAAATGAGAAGATATTTTCTTGGTCTCCAAAAATGAAAATATCAGAAACACAAATTCTCGAGTTAAAGTCGAGTATGCGGGGAAACATTTCGGAAAATACCGAAATCGTCCGAAATTCAAGTATCTCGGAACGACTCGCAATTTTCACCAAAAATCAATAATATTATATGAAGACTCATAGTGAAATCTGTTTGAAGAAATACTGTATAGTTTTAAAGCTAAAAAATCCCGGAATCAGTTACCTACCGACTCCGAAAGAATTTCATAAAATCATAAAATGCTCAGAAAAAGAATGTAGGTAGAAATATGATTCTAAGAGATAATGCCTAAAGGACTTTCTAAAAATTCCTAACTGTTTGCGAAATAAAAATACTGGAATCAGTCTTCTCCCGACTCCGGTGAGATATCCATAAATTCGTAAAATCTTCAGAAAAAGTATTTAAGTAAGGAATATTATTCTAAGCAGAAATGTTTAAAGAATCTTCTAGAATTTCTAAACAGTTTGTAAGATAAAAATTCGGGAATCGATCAGCGGCACTGGTCGACACGGTTTGAAGAAATTCATTTAAATTCTAGAAAATTCCAGAAATTCTCATAAAATCTAATATTTTAGAAAATGATATTTGAAATTAAAATCGGTCAAATACGGGAAGTAAATCGAAAAATACGATCGAAAAGCTGAATACGCAACTAAGTACGTATTCCGGAAACGGGTTATTACAGTATTCAGACTTTACTCTTTATGCTTCCATTACCTGTTGATTTGTATTCATTATACTGTTCTAACTCTCATATTCTTGTCTCTTAGCCATTTGGCTGTAGCCTGATTATTGTCATGAGATCTTGACTCCCTTGGATTTGCATATTCAGGTTCTGAAGCTTGGATCGAAGTGGAGCCATCCACAGAGGATCAAGCTTTCTTTAGTGAGCAGGCAGATTAGTTCCTGTTCTTCGTGCCAGACCTATCCATTTTGACTCACGGGATCTTCATCCAACTCGTGAGCTTTTGTGTTATATTGTAAATCTTACTTTTGGACTCGGTTGTGATGTAATACACGTGTAATGTGTAATACTTTATCATATCCTGTGATAGACTTGTACTTGTACTTTTAAGTTGGCATATGTATGAATACCACGCTTAGTCGTGTACTCTGATTCTTGTTGTACTTATTGCTTAGCGTATATGCGTGGGGGCATTTTCTGACCTACGTATATACGTCGCAGTGACGTCTCCGTATCCGTCAGGATCGGGGCGTTACAGGTTGGTATCAGAGCCTAGGCTCTCACACCTATAGTACAATTAAGCAGCAAATTACTGTAATTTGCTATTACCAACTACAATGTACAAAGTTATCGAGTCCTTCTTGATTCCTTCCCTTGTGTCCTAAACTCCTTCCATTTGTTTCCAAATTCCAGTTATCTTTTCCCAACTCGATATGGAGAGAAGGACGGGTCGTAACCACTCTGGACAAGCATCGAATGGACCCATGGGAGAGAATGTCGATATTCTGAGGGTCATTCAGACGATGATGGAGAACCAGCAGCAACAGACGGAACTTCTCCGGCAAGAGTTAGCAGCTCCAAAGGAACAGAGGCCGGGGAATATTTCAGACTTCAGACGGCTGCAGCCAGCCATATTCACGGGTGAAGAGAAACCCCTGGATGCTGAGCAATGGCTAACAGATACATCAGATCTGCTGAACGCAGCCCGAGTACCAAAGGAGAATCAGGTGGAGGTTGCTAAGATTCAGTTAAAAGATATAGCTAGAACTTGGTGGCTAGCTGAGGAGGCCAGATTGGAGAAGCCTGTCACCTGGGACACATTCTCCAAGAGTTTCTACAGTAGATTCTTCCCTGCCACTGCTCAGAAAGACATGGAGGAGCAGTTCATCAGACTGCAGCAATGGAACAAGTCCGTGGATGAGTATGCCGCAGAGTTTCTCAGACTTAGCCGCTTTGCTCCGTACATGGTGACGGATGAGGAGAAGCGGGCAAGCAGGTTCCAGCAGGGCTTGCAGATGGATATCCAAGTCTTCCTAATGCCCCAGCAGCTGAAGACTTATTCAGAAGTTCTCACCATAGCTCGAGAAGTGGAGCGCGGGCTAGAGAAGAAGCAAGTGAACCAGATGAGGAACCAGGCCATGAAGAGGCCATTTCCACCAATGGGAAGAGGAGGCCCACACAGAGCAGCAAATGTTCAGACAGTGAGGCAACCATTCAGACCAGCTCCTTACCAGACGGCCCAACCTTTTTCCTTCTGTAGCTATTGTCAGAAACCAGGCCATATTCGTCAGAATTGCCGTAGGGCAAATGGGTTATGTTTGGTGTGTGGTTCCCGAGACCATTCCATCGAAGCCTGTCCACACAGGAGAATGGGGATAGCCGGCCAAGCTTTGCCAGCACTGCAGGGACCGAATGGACAGAGAGCACTTCCAGGGCCACCGGGACAGAGGAATCAAGGACCGATGATCAGGAGAGTTCCTCCCCCTCCTCCACAGCAAGCTATTCGCCCAGTCCAAAGAGGAGCTAGGACTGCTGCAGGGCGTGGAAGGGGTCAAGCCTTCAATTTGACAGAAGTAGAGGCTGAGACATCTGAGGAGGTGATAACAGGTAATATCAGGGTGCATTCTAAACCTGTTTTAGCCTGTTGGCCCAAAGGCCTATCGCCCTAGTTTTGATGATGATCAACTCATGAAGTTATATTTACTAATGATCTTGTGCTAATTAGTGACAGATTCATGATCAAGATCTTAGTAGGTGCAAAGCTCAACAAAGGTTAAAAGATCAAGATTTGGAGCTTGCATGTTGTGATCCAAGGAGCTTTGGATCAAGCTTGGACCAAGTCAAGATGATGTGAAGCTTCAAGTGAAGACTTCAAGAAGTTGAAGACTTGGGTCTAGGTATAGAATTTGTATTTTTGTTTTAGTAAAAATGTAAAGGATAGATAGTTGGTGGATTGCTCAAGTTATATCACACACACACACTCTTGATAGAACTCTTGATTTAATTGATTTCATAAAAGATTTCTTTTTAGAAAAGAATTTTTATTTAGAAAAAGATTTTTCTTTGAGACAAAATACTATTTTGGATTCTGGTATTTCATAGTTCATATCTTTAAACCAAAATCATGATTAGTGCTTTATGTCAAAAATATAGATATTTCTTATTGATTGTGTAGTGGATCATATCCATACACACTATGCTTTAAAATGAACTCAAATATCTTGTTTTTGTATTTGATGAAGATTTAGAAAAACAAGTTTGGAAAAACATGTTTTGGAAAAAATACATTTTAGTTATTGAGCTAATATTTCCAAGTTACAAAAATAGACCAAAACATATATAACATGTCTTGATTTTGTGCAAGCATGTTTGTTCTTTCAAGTATATTGGTAAAACTATTTTTGTAGAATTTCTATGTATTTTTAGGATTTTATAAAAGATTTTTAAATCCTGTTTTCTGACCTGGAGACTGGCTGACAGGCCAAACCGGTCGACCGGTCCGGTCGACCGATGTGCACAGCCCTGTGCACGTTGTCAGCACAGTGGCCGGTCGACCGGGTCGGTCGACCGACCAAGAGAGTTTGCTCTCTGGAAATGTCCAGTCGACCGATAGATCGACCGACAGTTCATTCCAGGTTATCGGTCGACCGAGCCGGTCGACCGGTGGCTGCAACGGTCAGAAAAATGACCGTTGGCCGGTCGACCGACAGCACTGACACAGCCCCAACGGCTCTATTTTCTGGCAGCCTATAAAAGGGGGTTTTGTCAATTGTTTTTAGGTTAAGATTTTTGAGACTTCTTGAGCAGTTTTTCCCACTCATTTCAGAAGTTTTCTCCACAAATTTGAGAGCAAATATTTCCAATCAAAAGGGAGTTTTTATCAAGAGAGTGTTAAAGTGATTTCTTGAGTTTTCCATCAAAACTTTCTTTCCTTGATTTCTCACACTTCACTTGAGCATCCATAGACATATCTATCCTATAGGAAAGTGTTGTAGTGAGCTTTTGTAATTGGTGATCAAGTGTTAGATCACCAAAGAGAT
Organism: Agave tequilana; assembly: GCA_038442645.1. Lineage (NCBI taxonomy): Eukaryota > Viridiplantae > Streptophyta > Magnoliopsida > Asparagales > Asparagaceae > Agave > Agave tequilana. The sequence goes on from JAVJIF010033790.1 coordinate 13,801, forward strand.
TTCCATTGTATTTTGAGGAAGCGGGCAAGTGTGCTCATTGTGGTTGGAGTTCGGTTGTGAACTCTTGGTGATTCGAGGTGCGGCCTCGGCAAGCTTAGGGGGCTTGCGTGTGTACGGGACTTGGGAGTCCGAGGGTTTGTAGGTGTACGGCACCGAGGAGAGATCCATTGGGATCTTGCATAGTGGAAACCCTTCGTGTGTCGAAGGCGGGGATGTAGAGCAAGTGTGCTCGAACCTCGAAACAAACCCTTTGTGTTTGCGATTGCTTACTCTTCCCTCTTTCTCTTTTTGTCTCTATTTTATATCTTGCATTCAATTTATTGTGTTCATCTTATATATGCATGATATATACCCTTGTGCTTAATTGATATATACTTGCTTGGGATTGTTGTTAACACTAGTATTCAACCAAGAGAGCCAACGCGGCACCTCAACCCATTCAAGGGGAATCTAGAGGAGCTTGTCCAGAGCCTCGCAAGGGGAATTCGGCAACACTCTTGTGTTATACATAAGTGTTTAAATTAAAAGAAGTTTAATTTGGTCTACTTAGTTTTAATTCCGCATTATTTGTTCATAAGTGACCATTAGATTAGCCATCACCTATTCACCCCCCCTCTAGGTGATCTTACAATTGGTATCAGAGCTAGTGCTCTTGATTTGGGTCTAACAACCTAAGAGTTAAAGATCCTCCTTTAGGCTAATCACAATATTTTTGTACACACACACCTCACCATGGACTTCATGTCACCACCCACCTTTGATATTCTTAACATCCAAATTTGGAAGCTTAAGATGTCTTTGTTCCTCAAAGGACTTGGCCTTAGTGTATATCTTGCCACAAATAATAAAGAATATTGCTTAAATGGTAAGAACATTGAGGCTAATGCAAAAGCCCTAAATGCTTTGAAGAGTACCCTAAATGATGATTACTTATTTAGGGTTGCTAATATTGATTCGGCTTTTGTAGCTTGGAATATCATCACCTCCCTTGGCGAAAAGGATCTATATTATGCCGGGAGCGATTCGGATGTTGGAAGCGACACCTCCAACAAGTGCTACATGGTCCAAGGGGATAACCCCTTGAGGTAACTTCCGAATCCGAGGATGAGGATGCTACTATGTCATATGATGAGCTAAATTCTTTTTGCCAATTATTGCTTGAGAGATATGACATAATTAAAAAGGAAAATAAAAATTTGAAAAAGGACATTGCTCGCATGCATATTGAACATGATTCATGTAGAGATAACATTGCATGCTTAGAAAAGAATAATAAAGATTTGAAAAAGAACATTGATTGCATGCATGTAGAGAATGATGCATTTAGAAATAAACTTGCATGTTTAGAAAAAGAGAAAGAAGATTTGAAAAATGAGAATGTTTCCCTTATGTCTAAATTGAATGATTTATGTGAAGGGAACACTATTTTGAAGGATAAGATTGCTATGGTAGAAAAACATAAAGAAAGTATTTTACAAGAAAATAAATCTTTGAAAAGAAAATTTGTTGAAAAAGAAAAGGATAATGTTTTTCAAAAGAAGAAGAAAAATGATTCTTCATCTCATCATGCTTTTCATGCCACTACTAATGAGATTAAGAATTTGAAAAATAAAATGGATAATTTGAGTTCAAATTTGAACTCTTGTGCATTCAATCATTCTAAGTTGGAATCCTTGTTTCAAAAGAAACAAGTTCCACATGCTCATGCACATTCACATCATGCTTATGATGCACAACACGATCACAATCACACTCATAAGCATCATGCTAAGGTGTACACATGTACACATTGCGGCCGCAAAGGCCATCTAGCAAGATATTGTTTTGATAAGAAACCATATTTATATTTTGCTAAGTATAATAGATTTTGGGTTCCTTACAACAATGCTAACCCCAAAGGACCCAAGAAAACATGGGTACCAAAACCCCCACCTTTTGATTTTGATGTAGGTGAGGGCTCTCACAAAACGTGAGAGGATTGGTGCCTTGGTAGCCGATGCAATGGACATGATGGACAAACATTTGGATGCATTGCTATCAAGGAATCTTGGTGGGAAAGACCACCACACTTGGAGCTTTGGAGTTGGTAACAACCTCTAAACTCCTACTTTTATGTTCATGCTATTTACTTATGTCATATTCATAGCATGTTCATGATTTTGTTTTAAGATTTTTCATGTGCTTCATGTGGTATTTACATGCTTGGATGTAGAATTTGTCAAACTTGCATTTATACATGTACACATAGTGAATTACAATTGACTCATATATGATTGAACTTCATGCTCACTTGTATCCACTCTATGCATGTGCATAATCTAGTTTTGATGATTCTCTTTTATACATGTTTTTGCCAATTTTTTTTGTGTGTGATTTACTTCATGTATATGCATGTTTAATTCAAATCTAATAAATATACATGTATACCCGTGAGTCTCTTGCCTTCATGCAAACATTTAATAGACTGTTTTATTTTGGGATATGTATGCATATTGTTAGATTTGTATAAACCATACATATACCATGAAAATTGTTGATTTTAGTGAAAAATGATTTTTCATGATTTGTTGTTAAAAATTTGACTTATGATCGTTTTGGGCTTCAATGACTATTTTCATGAAGATACTATTTACATAACCTTTGAACACTCATCTTTAAGAAAACATATAATTTGGAGCTTTATGGACTATGAGTGCTTGAACTTTTATGTATTTAGTATTATTCATGAAAAACATATGATTTTTTATTTATGAAGGATCTTTAACTAGTTTGTCAAAAATTCATTTAAACTAGTTATCTATTCTTCAAGTATTGCACATGATCCTATTTTTGATTTTATGGATAAATTCTTTTATGTTCTCAAGATTTGAACGCTTCATGTATTGAATATTAGTTTAAATGTTAATTTCTATCAACACTAGGATTTATACTTGAACATATTATGGGCACAAATAAATCTATTGATATGTGTACTTGAATGCTTATTTGAACCTATTAGATGTACTAGTATAGCCTTATGTTGATGATCATTACATTCTTAAACTTGTATTCCCATTTGGATTTATGTTATGATCATGTGATTTCATTTCATGTATATGGTTATTTTGCCAAAACATTAAGATATACATGGATACCTCTTGAGTCATTTGCCTTTCATGCAAATCTATATATATGGACTCAATTGTGTTAGAGATATGTATGTATGCTTCTTGTATTGACAAAACATACATATATTATGAAACATTTTTTTAATAAAATTTTTTTTATTTTCAAGGTTTTAAAAGTTATGATAATTCAAAATTTAAAGGAATATTGAGTTTTATTGTAATTTTCATGATGCCATGCTTCACATAACATTAGTACACTCACATCTCTTGAAAACATTAAATGGACTTTATGGATTAGAGTGTTTTTAGTGCCTTGTGTTTCATTGATCTTTCATGAAAAACTTTTTAACTTATTCCTTGATGGAAGGATCTCGTACTAGTTCTTAAAACAAGTTCATTTAACTAGTTCGAATTCTTCATATGGTAGATTATATGATGTATACACCTATGCTTACTTTCCAATTGGTATCATTGGTTATTTGCAATTGGTATCAATATGACTTCATGTTGTGTATATCCATATTTTGATTGTATGTATGAATGCCTTCAAATTATATCAATATCTATTGGTATTATCTTGTCATACATATATGTTATCTATTTGTGCTTATTTTACAAGTGGTATTTCCTTTAAAGCACAAAGATTGTTGATGCTAAGCTTAATTAGATTTCAAATTGGTATTTCATAATAAGCTTATGCATTGTGTTTTGAAATTGGTATCAAAAATTCAAAATTTGATTATTTTACAATTGATATCTCAAAATTTGTTGTTACTAAGAAAAAGTTAAAATTTTGTTTTGATAAAGAAAAATTCAAAATTTTTGATTTGTATTGTCTATATGCAAGGAGAGCTTAACATCTCTTCCATATGTAGATTCATGTTGAGTATATTATAATTTGAGGAGCTTGACAACTCTTCTTTTCATGATATACGTGTGTAGGGGGAGCTTCACATCTCCTCTTATGCATGACATATTATACGTTATGTGAATTAGGGCTTGTCATCCCTCTTTCATGTAATGTATATGTGTCGGGAAGCTAACTTAACGTCTTCCTCTTCATGAATTTATATCGCATATAAATTTTATTGAGTGATTTGTATTTACCCCTCCTTGATCTCTTTTTTTTAACAAAAAGGGGGAGAAAATTTGTTTGATGTATTTTTACTTTGAACCCTTTGTTGATGATTGACAAAAAGGGGGAGAAGTATTTGAGATTGTATTGTATATGCATGTTTTCATTGCTTAAGGGGGAGAAGTATTTGTTCCTTACTTAAGGGGAGAAAGATTTTGACTTGTGCTTTTACTCATGCATCACGAGAAATAAAAGATTTGTTTTGTTTTACATGCATTCATTTGCATACATTTTTATGTGCTTCATTGAATATCTATTGCTTATTTTTTATGCATGAGTTAAGGGGGAGCTTCTTTGAAGCTTTACTTTAATCCATGCATATATAACTCCATGAGTTTTGTCATCATCAAAAAGGGGGAGATTGTTGGCCCAAAGGCCTATCGCCCTAGTTTTGATGATGATCAACTCATGAAGTTATATTTACTAATGATCTTGTGCTAATTAGTGACAGATTCATGATCAAGATCTTAGTAGGTGCAAAGCTCAACAAAGGTTAAAAGATCAAGATTTGGAGCTTGCATGTTGTGATCCAAGGAGCTTTGGATCAAGCTTGGACCAAGTCAAGATGATGTGAAGCTTCAAGTGAAGACTTCAAGAAGTTGAAGACTTGGGTCTAGGTATAGAATTTGTATTTTTGTTTTAGTAAAAATGTAAAGGATAGATAGTTGGTGGATTGCTCAAGTTATATCACACACACACACTCTTGATAGAACTCTTGATTTAATTGATTTCATAAAAGATTTCTTTTTAGAAAAGAATTTTTATTTAGAAAAAGATTTTTCTTTGAGACAAAATACTATTTTGGATTCTGGTATTTCATAGTTCATATCTTTAAACCAAAATCATGATTAGTGCTTTATGTCAAAAACATAGATATTTCTTATTGATTGTGTAGTGGATCATATCCATACACACTATGCTTTAAAATGAACTCAAATATCTTGTTTTGTATTTGATGAAGATTTAGAAAAACAAGTTTGGAAAAACATGTTTTGGAAAAATACATTTTAGTTATTGAGCTAATATTTCCAAGTTACAAAAATAGACCAAAACATATATAACATGTCTTGATTTTGTGCAAGCATGTTTGTTCTTTCAAGTATATTGGTAAAACTATTTTTGTAGAATTTCTATGTATTTTTAGGATTTTATAAAAGATTTTTAAATCCTGTTTTCTGACCTGGAGACTGGCTGACAGGCCAAACCGGTCGACCGGTCCGGTCGACCGATGTGCACAGCCCTGTGCACGTTGTCAGCACAGTGGCCGGTCGACCGGGTCGGTCGACCGACCAAGAGAGTTTGCTCTCTGGAAATGTCCAGTCGACCGATAGGTCGACCGACAGTTCATTCCAGGTTATCGGTCGACCGAGCCGGTCGACCGGTGGCTGCAACGGTCAGAAAAATGACCGTTGGCCGGTCGACCGGCGGTCGACCGACAGCACTGACACAGCCCCAACGGCTCTATTTTCTGGCAGCCTATAAAAGGGGGTTTTGTCAATTGTTTTTAGGTTAAGATTTTTGAGACTTCTTGAGCAGTTTTTCCCACTCATTTCAGAAGTTTTCTCCACAAATTTGAGAGCAAATATTTCCAATCAAAAGGGAGTTTTTATCAAGAGAGTGTTAAAGTGATTTCTTGAGTTTTCCATCAAAACTTTCTTTCCTTGATTTCTCACACTTCACTTGAGCATCCATAGACATATCTATCCTATAGGAAAGTGTTGTAGTGAGCTTTTGTAATTGGTGATCAAGTGTTAGATCACCAAAGAGATTTCCATTGTATTTTGAGGAAGCGGGCAAGTGTGCTCATTGTGGTTGGAGTTCGGTTGTGAAACTCTTGGTGATTCGAGGTGCGGCCTCGGCAAGCTTAGGGGGCTTGCGTGTGTACGGGACTTGGGAGTCCGAGGGTTTGTAGGTGTACGGCACCGAGGAGAGATCCATTGGGATCTTGCATAGTGGAAACCCTTCGTGTGTCGAAGGCGGGGATGTAGAGCAAATGTGCTCGAACCTCGAAACAAACCCTTTGTGTTTGCGATTGCTTACTCTTCCCTCTTTCTCTTTTTGTCTCTATTTTATATCTTGCATTCAATTTATTGTGTTCATCTTATATATGCATGATATATACCCTTGTGCTTAATTGATATATACTTGCTTGGGATTGTTGTTAACACTAGTATTCAACCAAGAGAGCCAACGCGGCACCTCAACCCATTCAAGGGGAATCTAGAGGAGCTTGTCCAGAGCCTCGCAAGGGGAATTCGGCAACACTCTTGTGTTATACATAAGTGTTTAAATTAAAAGAAGTTTAATTTGGTCTACTTAGTTTTAATTCCGCATTATTTGTTCATAAGTGACCATTAGATTAGCCATCACCTATTCACCCCCCCTCTAGGTGATCTTACATAGCCCTCTTCGATTCAGGTGCTTCACATTGTTTTATCTCAGATCATTTTGTGGCATTGCATTCCATACCTGTTAGATCTTTAGACCACAAATGGGAGATTAGTACAGGGAATGGAGTAGTCATATCTTCTAGAGTTTGTGCTGATTGTCCAGTAGAACTTTGTGATAAGACCTTGGCCATAGATATGATCGTACTAGACACCAAAGGGTACGACGTAATCTTAGGCATGACCTGGCTCAGTCAGTACTATGCAGTGATTGACTGTAGGGAGAAGAAGATTAATTTTAGAATCCCTCTTCAGCCGGAGTTCCAATTTAATGGAGAAGTGAAGTCTACCGAGAGAAAGACTCGGATGACTGCTTCAGAGATTCAGAAGAAGGGAATACCGGTGTGGGATGAATTCCCAGAGGTGTTTGCTGAGATCTCAGGACTGCCACCTGACAGGATGATTGAATTCTCTATTGATACTGTTCCAGGCTCGGCTCCTATATCCAAGGCTCCATACAGGATGGCACCGTCGGAGTTAGAGATTCTAAAGAAGCAGCTGCAGGAATACTCTGATAAGGGATTGATTCGGCCAAGCACTTCACCATGGGGAGCTCCAGTACTTTTGGCAAACAAGAAGGATGGTGGTAAAAGGCTTTGTAATGATTATAGAGAATTGAACAAAGTTACCATCAAGAACAAGTATCCCTTACCAAGGATTGATGATCTGTTTGATCAGCTTCATGGAGCCCGAGTATTCTCTAAATTAGATTTACAATCGGGTTACCATCAGCTTAGGGTGAGAAAAGAGGATATTCCGAAGACGGCATTCAGGACCCGTTATGGCCACTATGAGTTTCTAGTTATGCCTTTCGGAGTCACCAATGCCCCTTCAGTTTTCATGGATTTGATGAACAGAGTGTTCTCGCCCTATTTGGATCAGTTTGTAGTTATTTTATAGATGACATCTTGATCTATTCAAAGAGCAACAGGGAGCATGCAGAACACTTGAGGTTTGTATTGCAGACTCTCCAGCAGGAGCAGCTTCATGCTAGGAGGAGCAAGTGTGACTTTTGGTTGGACAGTATGGCCTTCCTTGGACACATAGTTTCAGCGGAAGGAATTTCAGTTGATCCTAGCAAAGTCCAGGCAGTGAAGGACTGGCCAATTCCAAAGACGGTGACTGAAATTAAGAGTTTTCTTGGACTAGCCGGATATTACAGACGCTTTGTCCAAGATTTCTCTAGGATTGCAGCCCCGTTGACCAAGCTCACCCGGAAAGGGGAAAGGTACATATGGACAGAGGAATGTAATGCAGCTTTTGAGCAATTGAAGCAGAGGCTCATTTCAGCTCCAATCTTGAGGACTCCCTCAGGAAGAGGAGGGATGGTCATATTCAGTGATGCATCAGGAAAAGGCCTGGGGTGTGTACTTATGCAACATGATCATGTCATAGCTTATGCATCCAGGCAACTGAAGACTCATGAGCGGAATTACCCAACTCATGACTTGGAGCTAGCAGCTGTTATATTTGCCTTGAAGATCTGGAGGCATTATCTTCTGGGAGATAAGGTGTTGATATACACGGATCACAAGAGCCTCAAGTATATTTTCTCACAGAAGGAGTTGAACATGAGGCAGAGGCGGTGGCTGGAGCTGATGGCGGACTATGATATTGACTTGCAATATCATCCAGGCAAGGTCAATACAGTACCGGATGCACTGAGCAGGAAGCCAGAGAATAGAGTGCTTGTCCAACTTACTCAGCAGAAGGAGTTAATTCAAGACATCATCAGATTGGACTTAATGTTGGTACAAGGAGTTGATAAGGCAGGACAGTTCATGACCTTGCAGATTCAGTCAACATTGATAGATGAGATCAAGGAAGCTCAAAAGGAAGATCCCAGATTACAGTCATTTCGAGCCCAGGTAGAGGCTGGATTGAGGACTGATATCTGTATTCATCCAGATGGTGCATTATATTTTGGCAGCAGGATTTGTGTTCCCCTAGGAGAAGTTCGACAGAAGATTCTAGCGGAAGCACACAGTTCAGCATATTCCATGCACCCAGGGGGAAACAAGATGTATCAAGACATAAAGAAGCAGTTTTGGTGGAATGCTATGAAGAGGGAGATAGCCCAGTATGTTGCCAAGTGCTTGGTTTGTCAGCAGATAAAGATAGAGCATCAGAGGACAGCTGGACTTCTACAACCTTTACCGATACCTGAGTGGAAGTGGGAGCACATCACCATGGATTTTGTCACGGCATTGCCTCGCAGTCCTAAAGGTAATAATGCTGTGTGGGTAATCATTGATCGCCTCACCAAATCAGCTCACTTCATACCATTCAGGGTAGGTCAGACAACAGAGGTTCTGGCAGACAAGTACATGAAGGAGATAGTTCGTCTGCATGGAGTTCCAGTTAGTATTGTATCAGACAGAGACACCAGATTCAGATCTCATTTCTGGGAAAGCCTCCAAGAAAGTCTAGGGACTCGTCTGAAATTCAGTACTTCATATCATCCTCAGACAGACGGACAATCTGAAAGGACTATCCAGATTCTTGAAGATATGTTGCGGGCCTGCATGATTGAATTCCAGGGATCATGGGAAGATCATCTTCACTTGGCTGAATTTTCTTATAATAACAGCTATCAGGCAAGTATCAAGATGGCACCTTTTGAAGCATTGTATGGAAGGAAGTGTAGGTCACTGATTTGTTGGGACGAAGTCGGTGAGAGGAGACTTTTGGGGCCAGAGATCCTGATTCAGACAACAGATAAAGTCAGGATTATCAGAGATCACCTCAGGGCAGCACAGAGTCGGCAGAAGAGTTGGGCAGACACACTGAGAAGGCCATTGGAATTCCAGACAGGGGATCATGTGTTTTTGAAGATATCACCTACAAAGGGAGTAATCCGGTTCGGTACTCGTGGAAAGCTTAGTCCGAGATATATCGGCCCATTCGAGATTTTGGACCGGGTGGGAGATGTGTCTTACCGATTGGCATTACCGCCATCGTTGGACGGAGTTCACAATGTATTCCACGTATCACAGTTGAGGAAGTATGTCAAGGATGATAGTCATATCCTGGATCACTCCGAACTGGAACTACAACCGGATTTGTCATATCAAGAGCAACCGATGGCCATTTTGGGCAGAAGTGTCAAGACATTGAAGAACAAAGCCATACCGTTAGTGTTGGTGTCTTGGAACAGACATGCACCAGGAGAGGCCACGTGGGAACGAGAGGATGTTATCCGTGAGCGTTACCCTCAACTCTTCACTTCTTGATTGGTAAAACTCTTTCCTTCTATCCTTCTCTACGGTTATCCTTCTTTGTTGTTACCTTTCACTTTATGAAATTTCGAGGACGAAATTTTTGTAAGGTGGATGGATTGTAATACCCCGTTCCCGGAATACGTACTTAGTTGCGTATTCAGTTTTTGATCGTATTTTCGATTTACTTCCTGTATTTGACCGATTTCAGTTTTAAAAATCATTTTCCAATATTATATATTTCTATGATTTTCTGGAATTTTTCTGAATTTAATTAAATATTTTCAAAACCGGTGTCGATCAGTGCCGCTGATCGATTCTCAGATTTTTAATTCACAAACAGTTAGGAATTTCTAGAAGGTCCTTTAGACTTTATTTCTTAGAATCATATTTTCTATCTAAATACTTTTTCTGAGAATTTTATGAATTTATGAAAATTCCAACGGAGTTAGTAGATAACTGATTCCGGGATTTTTAGTTTTAAAACTATAAATTATTTCTTCAAACGAATTTCACCATGAGTCTTAAAATATTATTCTTGATTTTTGGTAAAATTTTCGGGTCGTTCCGAGATACTTGAATTTCAGACGATTTCGGTATTTTCCGAAATGTTTTCCGCATCTTCGACTTAAACCTGGAAAATTGTCTTTTCAACATTTTTAAATTTTAAGCCAAAGAAAATATCTTTCCTTTTCATAATTCTTTTCCTTTTCCCTTTTTCTTGATTTTCCTTTACTTCCTTCACAAGCCTCAAAATTTTCCAATTTTTCAATAATTCCACTTTCTCCAAAATTCCACCAACTCCCACCTACTTCCTCATTTAATGCATCTCTTACTCTCTCTCTCCCATGGCCAGCCAAGTGGCCAAGTGAGGGACACCTCACCCTCTCCTATTTGCAATAAACCCCTCTCAATCACATTATTTGCAACTCCTTTACAAAATCTAATACCTATATAAACATTTCCTTTACATTTCTTTTCCTTCTTCTTCATTTCACCAAAGTATTAGCCTTCACCATTTCCCTCTCCATCTCAACTTCAACCACCTACTTCCAAAACAACACCACAAGATCATCATCTCCACCTCAAGCAACCATTTTGGAACTTGGATCGTAGCTTTCTTCGCCACCAAAGATCACCTTGGTGCTATTCGTCGGCAACGACCCTTTCGATCGCATAAAACGTCGATTTATCACTCCTAGTGAGTATTTTTACTCACCAAGACTTGTAAACTTCCTAGTATACTTGCATTTCCACATCTTGTACACTTGTGCCTTCAAAATCATATTTTTGACCTTCAAATTCGACCAGCAAATTCTGTTCTGTACGCTATTTTCAGGCCACGATTAGTCGACTGGACCTAGGGATTAGTCGACTAATCCATCTAGTTGAACCATAACCTTTTTCTGAAACTCAGTTTTAGTCGACTTACCCTGGTTATTAGTCGACTAACCTTTTCTGGAAATAAACCTCAACTCTCTAGAAATCACTGTTAGTCGACTACCCCTTTTACCCTAGTCGACTAACTCTTCCTGAACCAGAAACTCAACTCTCTATATCTCAGATTTAGTCGACTTACATATCTGTTAGTCGACTTGAGTTCACTGTTAGTCGACTACCCTTTTTCCCTAGTCGACTAACTTTCCCTGAAACAAAATCTCAACTCTCTGGAACCCAGTTTTAGTCGACTAATTCAGACTGTTAGTCGACTAGAGACCACTATTAGTCGACTAACCCTTCCACCTAGTCGACTAATTTAGGCTGTTTATTATAGTTAATTTCTTTTCTGAAATTAGATCTTACCCTTGATACATGTGTGATATATTATTCTTGTTTATGCTTCATGACTGATACTTCATGACATGTTACTTGATGGACATTACTTCTTGTTACTTCATGACTTATTATTGTGTAGTCTCATTCCATAACTTGTTAATAAATGGATATCACCACTTATCATGCCATCACTTGAACCAAGCATGATACACTTGACTTTTGTATAAAATGGACCAACTTATATTGGGTCGGGAGAAAACATGCGGATATCGATATGTGTTCGTGTTTACAGTGGTTTTAGGAATGTTGTACAACTCATGTTCCGGTCTGACCTGTGGGCCACCAGGGGACCGAGGGGAGTGCTTGCTCCCTCCTTACTGGTACTATCATGATAAGGGCATACATAAGTCCCTCCTGTTAGCCTAGCGGCTGGTTTCCGTCATCAAGCAACGGAACAATCCTGGACCGTTGTCCCGGGCATGTACGGGACCCACTGTAAACATAGTTCGTTGATAATCCCGCTGGTTTCCAATAACAACCTTGCTTTACTAGGATATGGATCTATGTGCCCTGGGACGCTGGGTCACATAGCTAGATATCACAGTAAGACAAGTAATAATAATAAAGGACGTTAACTGTGGATCTATTGTATTCGGACTTTACTCTTTATGCTTCCATTACCTGTTGATTTGTATTCATTATACTGTTCTAACTCTCATATTCTTGTCTCTTAGCCATTTGGCTGTAGCCTGATTATTGTCATGAGATCTTGACTCCCTTGGATTTGCATATTCAGGTTCTGAAGCTTGGATCGAAGTGGAGCCATCCACAGAGGATCAAGCTTTCTTTAGTGAGCAGGCACATTAGTTCCTGTTCTTCGTGCCAGACCTATCCATTTTGACTCACGGGATCTTCATCCAACTCGTGAGCTTTTGTGTTTATATTGTAAATCTTACTTTTGGACTCGGTTGTGATGTAATACACGTGTAATGTGTAATACTTTATCATATCCTGTGATAGACTTGTACTTGTACTTTTAAGTTGGCATATGTATGAATACCACGCTTAGTCGTGTACTCTGATTCTTGTTGTACTTATTGCTTAGCGTATATGCGTGGGGGCATTTTCTGACCTACGTATATACGTCGCAGTGACGTCTCCGTATCCGTCAGGATCGGGGCGTTACACAAATGATATCTAAATAATGAAGCGAATTTTCGGTAAATGGCTTTAAAACTTCTCCTCAAAATTTCTCCTTTATAAGGGTTGAGGTGCTTAAATAGCTCTCTTAGATCAATACAATGCACAATAGCAATATCAATCATGTATAGATGAAAAATAATAACAATAAGAGATGTAAAATAGTACAATTGAAACAGATAGAAAACATAAACACAAGAATATATTTCGAGGTTCGAGCACCAAGCTCTACTTCCCGGCCTTCACCTAGAAGAATTCCACTATCTCCACTTAGAAACTCCACAAAGAAAACAACCTTTACATAAGAGGTGGGAACAAAAGCCAAGGCACAAAGCCAATTCCTCTACACGAGAGGGAAGCATAAAGCAAAGGCATAAAGCCAAAAAGAAAATAAGGGTACAACACTTAGTAATCACAAAGATCACAAATGACATCTCTCACAATACAAGATCCTTGTGGATAGATTTTGCAATAAATAACTCAAGCTTATGAGAAAACAAAGATTTTAAAAATGAAGCACAAAAGAAAACACTTGGAAAACTTCTTGAAAGATATAAAAACTAGAAACTTAATACTTGAATTTCTCAAAACTAGTTTTTTTTTTTTTCCAAAACCTCGAAACACAATAGAAATATGGATTTGGAGCACAAAAACTTTTGAAAAACTTGTTGAAAAACTCTGTTAAAAGTGAGAATATTAGATCATAAAAATCCTGTTGAAAAATCAGCCCAAAACCCTTATACATGGCCAAGGAATAAACTAACCGTTGGGGGTCAAATGATGCCAGAAATGACCTATCGGTCGACCGGGCAATCGATCGCCATCATATTTTTGACTGTTGAGGTTTGCCAATCGATCGTGCAGTCGACAGAGAAAATCGAGAGCTCTGCAGTATTGATCGGTCGACCAGTCTGGTCAAACGAACTCTGTTACGGTCGACCGGTCGGTCAACCGAAATCAGCTCTCGGGCTCGTTAGTGTCTGCGCACGTCGGTCGACCGTGCGATCGAATGACAAAGTAAATGAGCCCAAAAAAACATATTTTTAAATCTATTTTTAACTCCAATAAATCTCAATAAATTCTATAAAAATAAGTTCATGTAAATACAATGAAGTGCAAATATGCATAATCAAAAAATCAACATATATTACAAATATGTGAACTGAAATCACCTAGAGGGGGGGTGAATAGGTGATGGCTATATGAAATATGGCAATAATGCGAAATTTAAATCTACTTAAAACAATAAGCTCAATTTAAAATGCTTGCAAGATATAAAACAATAAGTAAAGCAAGTAATAAAGAGATTGAGTTTAGAGAAATTTGAGCAAACGCAAACACGAGGATATGTTTCCGAGGTTCGAGCCACGCTCTACGTCCCCGCCTTCACACTTGAAGGATTTCCACTATTGTTGATCCCACTGGATCTCCAATACAAGAACACACTTGTCCTATTTCTCATGATGCCGCAACACCACTTGGAGCACACTAGCTCGCTTGAGGCCGATGTCTCTACAACTTCGCTCAAGAAGAAAATTGATCACACTTGATCACAAAAAGCTCACTTAGCACAATCCTATAACCAATATGTAGAGATAGTATTTGGGATTGTGAAGTGCAAATGACTAGAGTGAAGTAGAGGGATTTGCTTCAAGTAGGTGTTTGGAAATTTTGGCTTTGATGAAAAAGCTTTTCTAAAATGAAAGGCTTTTGAAAATTTGTAAATCTTGTAAAAATTGTTGTCTTATCATGTTGAGATGACCCACTATTTATAGTGGATGAAAAAACCAACTACACAGCTAGAGAAATTCATTGGGTGAAATCCCAACAAAATCTGTCAGAAAATAGAGCTGTTAGAGTCTGTCAGACTTTCTGACAACTACCGGTCGACCGGGCCGGTCGACCGCCAACGGTCATAGTTCTGACCGTTGGGGGAAAACGGTCGGCCGACTCGGTCGACCGAAATAAACAGAGAGCACTGACAAGTGCCCGGTCGACCCGAGCGGTCAGCCGACGTGCACACATGCACAGCCGTGCACGTCGGTTGACTGGGTCGGTCGACCGGACTCTGTCAGATCTGTTAAAACAGAGTCTGGAAAGCAGGAAAAGGAAATTTTTGGTTTAAAGCATTTTGGTTTAAGGATTTGTAAATAAGGTTCTAGATCTAATAAAACTAAGAGTATGATCATAGATCAACACTCAAACATGTTAGATCATTTTTGGTAAAAAATCCTTTTAATAAAATGTTTTTCTAAAACTGGTTTTCCAAAACATGGTATTTCTAAAAACTAAGTTAGAAATTCTGATATAAAAATTCTTTTGAAGCCATGAAGCAATACTAAATGTGTGTGAGTGACAATCCCAAATATTCTACCTCTATCATCTAGGTTTTGACAAAATATCTAAAAATAAAAGTAAATTACAAATCTTGAATTCTTTCTTCAAAGTTTGATCCCGAAGCTTTTCTACAGTGCTAGGCTTGGGAATGCAAATCTTTAGCGGCGTCCAAATTGTGAGTCTTGATTGTGGAGCCGTCAAATCAACTTGTTTTAAACCTGAAATTCTTTTAAACAGGATTGTTAAACACATAACTAAATATGGTTTGTTATCATCAAAATATCGGGCTAATGGACTTTGGGCCAACATGAACTTGTTTTGAGATAGAGATATGCACTCTTGAAATAAAACCATATTTTTTCAAAAATGAAACTTGTAAAATGAATTTTTTTTTCAAAACTCTTGTAGATACAAAAACAAGTTGTTCAAATAGAAATCATAGTGTATGGATGCTCTAATACACAAACAAAATGATATGAACTTGTTTTGATAAATAAAAATTATTTTCTAAAATAATAAACTATATATTGAACATCAAGTTTCTCCAAAACTTACATAAACACAAATCAAGTATTGAAACTCAATTGAAGCACAATATGTATGAAATTCAATACACATATAAACCAATATAAGCTAGTTTTTGATGAAATTTATTCATGAATCCAAAAGTAAATTAAACCAAGAATCAAAACTATTTTGTGTGTGTAAGCTTGAGCAATCAAAATTAACCTATTTTTTATACAAGATCAAAGCTCACAAACTTTAGACTCAAGTCTTCTTGAAGATTTTCTCCTCCATGTAGACTGAACTAAACTTGATTCTTAAGTTAAACTCAATCTTGAGTATTTGATGGGTTCTTTATACTTGAGCTCCTGAATCAACGTTTGTTAGTTTGAAAATGCTAAACACCAACTAAGATCTTGATTAAATACCTAAAACTTAATAAATACAAGATCATTAGTATTATAACTACATGCGTTAATCATCATCAAAACTAGAGTGATGGACCTTTAGGCCAACAATCTCCCCTTTTTGATGATGACAAAACTCTTATATATGCATGGATTAAAGATAAGCATTGTAAAAGCTCCCCCTTAACTCGTTCATTGCATAAAACATATAGGTATTCATTGTAAGCTAATAAATATCAAACAAATCAAGAATATAACATATATGCAAAAACATATACATGCATATATAACTCTAAATTTGTAACGCCCCGATCCCGGCGATACGGGGACGTCACTGCAACGTATATACGTAGGTCAGAACTACCCTCCCGTATATACGCTAAGCATCAGTACAGACAAGAATCAGAGTACGGAAGCATATGGTGCATTATACATTCCAACACATATATATATATACAATCACAGAGTTATCACCAGAGGTGATGAATATTACAATAATAATACATCACAGATATGCGCAAATGCGAGAGTACAAAAGATATACATATGTGAATGGTACAAAAGGGAGCTCACATACAAGTATACAAGGAAATGTACAAGTATGAATAGAAAAAGGGCACTCACGAGTTTGCTAAGAGGAAACTCGAGAGGCATACAGGGGGCCTGGAAGGATGTGGCTCTGGACGGTCGGCTGGAGATCCACGCTACTGCTGCGTTACTCTGATCACACGCTCCTAGCTCCAAGATCTGGACGTGAGAATCCAGGGGAGTCAAATAATACTCCCCAGGCGAGTGTAGAAGCAAAACCAAGTGGTGAAGCAGGGTGAGCACAATAATGCATATATCAAGTAGGAAATACTCAGGAGGCAGATAGGATAGAGCAGGTAAGAATAGACATGGCATGAGAATCATAAAACAGGAAATCCGAATAAAACCAATCCGAGCTACCAGGTAGTTATAACATAATACTCATAAAACATGAAATCCGATATAAAGTCCGGGAAAAGCAAATACGGTAAGGCACATCACGGATTCATAGCTATTTAAGATGCAGGCTTTGGTATGCGTCCCATTCCACATACCTCTACTTACAACTTAAAGAGCCAGTTATTATGACACTTTATTATTACTCGTCTTGCCCATATATCTCGGTATGTGTCTCGGTGTACGGCCAACTCACATACATCCATATATAAGCAAGTCGAGGTTGTTATTGGAAACAGCGGGGGTATCAACGAACTATGTTTACAGTGGGTCCCGTGCATGCCCGGGACCACGGTCCAGGGTGTTCCGTTGCATGGTGACGGAACCAGCCGCAAGGCCTAACAGGAGGGACTTATGTATGCCCTATAATAACAGGAATAAGGGAGCCAGCTCTCCCCTCGGTCCCCTGGAGGCCCTCAGGTCAGACCGGAACATGATTGTACAATATACCTAATACCACTGTAAACACAAACACATATCGATATCCGCATGTTTCCCCGACCCAATACAAGTTGGTCCTTTTTAGGATTCATTAGTTTAATTATCACTTTACGGGAAAAACAGGAAATAGACATGATCAGGAATAAGGAGTACATAAGTACTATATAGTCAGGTCACTGCATGTAAAGCAGGAAAACAGGTCACTGATCATGACACAGAATCATAAGTCAAGGTCCCCATAAAGATGATAATCACAAGTCAAGTCATCATGCTGGGTGTCAAGTGATAGCATGACAGAGTGGTGATATTTAGTAAACAACCAAGCATATCAAGAATGGATAGTAGTCAGGTAAGTCATGACATAATAAAAGGGTCTTGCCAAATAGTGGCATGGCAGGTGGTTAGATGATAACACAGTTGCCAAGTGATATACATATGATAAATGGTAGCACATACTGACAGGTCTAAAATAATGCCAAGTGGTAATGTAAAAGCAATGACCCAAAGTCCAACAAGTCCAACGACCACGAAGGGTCGGCCACGCATAGCATAAGGCAATAAAAGATATAAAGCATGAAATACAATACATGAAGACTAGAGCGAGAATACTATCATAATCAATGGAATGAGAAGCAAGAGGGTAGCGAGTGAGAACACTCGCCTGAGTCACCAATATACCGAAATATCCGAAATCCACGGAAGCTTGGGATGCGCCACAAAACCTGATATAAATATGTAGAGTGAAGAGGAGAGAGAAAGAGAGAAGGGAAGATGATGTTTGTCAAGTGACAAGTCAAGTAATACATATCAAGTAAGAGTCATGAAGTACAAGATACAAATACATGAACCAAGTATAAGATTCCAAAGTTAAGAAGATAAGCAACTATAACAGACAGCCAATAATTAGTCGACTGGGTGGACAGGGTAGTCGACTAATAGAGGGGTTAGTCGACTAGGAAGATGGGGTAGTCGACTAATACTGTGTTCCAGAGAGTTGGATTTCTGTTTCAGGAAAAGGTTAGTCGACTAGGGTCATATGGGTAGTCGACTAACAGACATGACAAGTCGACTAACAGTTATGTTAAGTCGACTAAATCTGAGATACAGAGAGTTAAGGTTTCTGGTTCAGGAAAGGTTAGTCGACTAGGGTCAAGGGTGTAGTCGACTAAGGGCCTCTAGTCGACTAGGAACTAAGGTAAGTCGACTAATACTGTGTTTCCTAGAATTGTGTTTCACAGGACAGAATAAGTTAGTCGACTAATGTCTAGGTCTAGTCGACTAATCGTCTGGAAACAGCAAACAGAACAGATTTTCTAGGGTTTTGTTTGATGGCTAAATAATCATGGATTTGAAGACACAATTGAACATGATAGATAAACTTAAGTATACTAAGAATTAATCAAGCCTTGGTGATGAAAATTACTCACCAAAAAGAGTGGTAGTGATGGAAGTTGTTGATGAAGAAGAAGATAGGGCTTTGGAGTTGTAGATGACTTGTGGTGGTGGTTCCTATGGTGATGAAGGAGGAGGAAGATGACCTTGGTGATCTCTTGGGAGTTGGTGGTTGTTGTTGTGGTGATGGAGATGAAGAGGAGTTGAAGGAGGTTAGGGTTTTTGTGGAGAAGAGATGGTGGAGAGAAGAAAGGAAAAAATGAAATAGAAATGTAAAGGAAAAGCATTATATGTTTTGGATTTTATGAAGGAGATGCAAATCAAATGGAAGTGAGGGGGTTTTGTGTAAAAAGAAGGGGAGGTGAGGTGTCTCTCAAGTGGACACTTGGCCAGCCATGAGAGAGGGTGAGGTGGAGTGACAATAATGAGGAAGTAGGTGGGAGTTGGTGGAGTTTATGGAATTTGGAAAATTGGGGAAATTGGAAAAGCTTTAGCTTGTGGAGGAAGGAAGAGAATAAAAGGAAAAGGAAAAAAGGAAAAGAAATTATAATGAGAAGATATTTTCTCGGGAGAGAAGACGAAAATAATGGAAGTGGCGGATTCCCGAGATTCAGTTGCGGATGCGGAAATCTTTCGGGAAAACACCGGAATCGTCCGAAATTCAAGTATCTCGGAACGACCCGAAATAATTACCAAAAATCAAGAATATTAATCTAAGAATTATAGTGAAATCCGTTTTAAGAAATACTTTATAGTTTTGAAACTAAAAATCCGGAACCAGTTATCTACCGACTCCGGTGGAATTTCCATAAAATCATAAAATCCTCAGAAAAAGAATGTAGGTAGAAAATATGATTCTAAGGAATAATGCCTAAAGGACCTTCTAGAAATTCCTAGCTGATTGTGAAATAAAAATCCGGGAATCGGTCAACGGAACTGGCCGACACCGGTTTTGAAGACTTTCATTTTAATTCCAGAAAAATCTAGAAAATCATAGAAAATATATAATATTGGAAAATGATATTTAAAACTAAAATCGGTCAATTCTAATTATCAGAATGTCTAAATCGAGTAATACTCTAGGATCGGGCCTTCGGTTCAGACTAGGGCTGACTCCGAATCCACGAATCCAAATCCAAGACAAAACAGTCATATAAGGAATTCATAATACAGAATAAATACAGGAAACAAATCGAAAAAATACGACCGAAAATCTGAATACACAACTAAGTACGTATTCCGGGAACGGGGTATTACAAAATTTTTCTCCCCCCTTTTATCAATTCATTAATAAAGAGGTAAAGAAAAACATGATAAATGTATATGCGATATAAATTTATGATGAGGAGAGACGTCAAGTTAACTTCCCATGCATACATACATTACATGAAGAAGCGATGACTAAATCCTAACAATCATAAGCATTATATATAATGTATAGATGGAGATGTTATATTCCCCTACACATGTGAACGATATAGAGAAAAGAGGTGAATCTCTTCTTTATAAAATACACTCATTTATAAGTTTATATATAGAAGAGACGTTACGTTAACACTCCTTGCATATAAGCAATATATATATCAAAAATAAATATATGGTGCACGAGAAAGAAATCAAAATAATGAATACCAATTGTAAACAATCATATACCAATAGAAAATTGAAAATAATTGAAACCAACTTAGATACCAATTTGCAAAATAATCATGAAGATTTAAACATGATATCAATTTTAAAATTCTAAAAATTTTGAAAAGTAAATATCAATAGTGATAATTTATACCAATTGAAAATATGAACTATTAAAATATTTTTCTCAAAAAATAAGAAATAAGATACCAATTTAAAATTTAAATTAAGAAATTTCTCCCCTTTTTGAAATACCCAAAGAACCAATGCATAAGCATTGAAAAGGGATATCAATAGAAAGTGATAAGGGATATCAATAGAAAGTGATACCAAATCATGATACCAATTTAAAAAGAATATAAGCTTAGTATGAAATCAATTGTGTTTTAGAAATATGTAAGAACATTGTTAAAACATACACAATCGATCATAAATATGTATGATACCAATAGAAATTTAATACAATTTTAAATTATGAGGCAGACATATATAGATTAACAAGAATGAGCATATGAAAATCAAATATCATATGAATCGTGTGTATAACTCATTGAAATCACCAACCTACATGTACATATCAAAAGAATAGTCAATTAAGCATACATGGTATGATCACCCAACCAACCTCCCACAAAAGGTAAAAGTTTTTTAAAAGTAAAAATTTGAAAATAGTTGAGTATAGATTGAAAATACCATCATGAAGAATAAAAGAATAAATTTAAGATAATTTTTAAAACTAGTTCAAAATTCTTCAAATATAAACCAAATCAAATACATCTCATGAAGCATGTATATTACACAAGAACTGTCACTCAAAAATCTATATATCACATGCAAGCTCATGAACACAAAATCATAAGTAAACATAATAATGAGTGCACAAGAATCACATAAATAACACATTCTCGAAAAAAACACGTTAAGGCTCAAAGAATTCATCAAAACTCATATGAAATTCTTTTTCAAACTATTAACATATTGAATCTAGATTTGAAAACATGAAAATCACGAAAATTCTATTTCACACAAATATATCATGATTAGTGGAAGCAAAAATCTCAAATCATCAAATATTTCCACCAATAAGATATTCAAGAAGCACATGAGAAAAAATAAAACAAACTTTAAGATATATGTAATTTTCATCAAAACTTAGAGAGAGAGAGAGTGTGTGTGTGTGTGTGTGTGTAGATAGAGAGAGGGAGACTTGTGTAGTTCCAGAAGGATCTCAAAATCTATACAAGTATATCACAATGTTTTAATAATATTTACCAATATATGAAGTAAGAAACCAATAAAACAAACTTATAAAGCATATATCAAAAGATATGAAGTCGTATACTCTTGAGGGCTCTGAACTTCTCCTGATGACTCTTCTTCATTAAGAGTTGAGGTTCTTAATTGCTTTTTTGATTTATGCTAATACCATGCATACATGATAACTAAAGTAACTTATAAGTCAATAAGCATGGTAAACACATATATAGTCTAGGTTATCAATAAAAACAAGATGAAATCAATATATGTTAAACAATGTAAACACACAAATAAGTGGAGATGTAAATACAACTTTTACCTAGCAATCTTCATTAGCACAAAGGTAATGTTTTTCATCTTGTCTCCTTGATAGTGATGCATCAAATAAATTTTACTTTCAAGCTCCAAATGCACCCACCATCAAGGCACCAACTCCCCTTAAGTATTGAGGATGATACGTCTACATCAATTAAATTCAGTGTGTTTTTTAGTACCCATATATTTTTGGGTTCTTGGGGGTTAGTATTCCCCCTTATCCAAATATTATTATTTCTTAAATTCAATCTACTATAATAATATTGCGCAAGATGATTTTCTCGGCCACAATGTGTACAAGTGTGCACCTAACCATACATATAAGCACGCGTGTATTGTGCTTTGTGTACATATTTGATATGTGCTTGTGATTATGTTTTCTTTGGATTTTTTTCCTTTGGAAACATAAATCAGTCTTCTTAATATCAAAAGCACACATCTTTAAAGTATTATTTGAAACATCTATTCTCTTTTTAATGCAATCAAACTCATTTTTCCCAAAATCATTTTAGAGCTTTTACTCTTGCAAACAAGTTTGTGAGAATCAAAATCCTTTTTAGCTTTTTCAAAATAAACCGATAAATCCTCTTTTTTCTTGAAAACAATATCTGACTTGTTTTTCAAAAAAACATGTTTCTCTCTATTTCGTAATTTGTTCTTTTATCTGTAGCAAACTCATCCATAGTCAGCTCATCATCATCTAAGAAAGTTTCAAGAGATACTTTAGTGGGGTCATCCCCTTAAGCCATAAAGCATACATTGGTTGCATCTGCTTCATCATCGGACTTACTCTCCTAACCATCCCAAGTGGCTTTCAAAGCGTTCTTCTTTGGCACCCTCCTAGAGTTCGCAGCTTTGAGAACAGGGCACTCCGCATTTAGATGCCCCGGCTTCTTGAAACACGGGCTAAGTTCCTTTTTTTCCTTGCCATCTTGTTCTTCTTAGGTGGTCATTCTACCTTGCTTGAGAAATAACTTTTCAACTTTTCCAACAAGCATTGAAAACTCTTCTTTACCTTCATCCATGGATTTCTCATCTTCCGGAATAGACGGAGTCGTTTTGAATGTGTGGTCTTCTTCTTTTGAGGTTCTCTTCCTTCTCAACATTCGTTTCTATCTTATGAGTTTTGAGATTCCCAATTATCTGAATTCGAGTTGTTTTGCTCATGGATTCGATGTTTATCCTACTTAAAGGTATCCTTTAGAGTTCATCGATGCTAGAACAGTACCTAGTCAACGTCTTCCTTTTCTTGTCTGCGTCAAAAGAAGTCCAACCTCTGCTTATGTTACCATCCTTATACATCGCAGGGGGCCAATTCTGGCTCACCGTTTACTTTAAAAAAAAAAAAAAAAACTTGCTGTTATTTATTTAGTCTTCTAATGCTTGCAATTTTTTTTCCATTCGCACCCTGCAATGGAGAGATGGCGTATGCATCAAATAGACTGCCGATGTTAATTGTTGTATAAAAGCCTTGTGATTTGATATAACTCCTGTATGTTGACAGAAAACCTACCATGAGCCTTTACAGTGATACAAGTTCTATCGTATAGGACTGATTTTATTGGTTAAGGGCTTCAATAGCTGTTGTTTATTTCTTTTTCTTTTTCACATATCCTTGTTTTCACTTTCCCCTCCCTTCAGAGTTCAGAAGAAGAAAAAGAGAAGTCTGATTGAAGCTTAGAGGCTAGTTCATATTAGGACATTGAAGGCTTGCTGTAAATAAATGAAAAACTGCAGTAGTATCAATGGAGGAGCCAACTTAATGTTAAGGAATTTATGCGAAGCTGGAGCCAACTATGTGAATGCAAAAGATGTAGGTGATGCAGAAAAGACAGGTTGAGAGAACACTTTGATGTTGCAGACAAGTTGGGAGAACACTCGGAGGTCACCGATTCGAGCCGCATTGCGGACATATTTGGATATTTATAGCCGTAGAAATAAATAGGTGGACGTGTGCATGCGTACACGTTAACTATAGTAATAAATACTGGGACACGTACAATTATTTATGTCTGGATCCAAATAGACGTCACATCAAAACATGTACACTAACATATATTCGGTTCGGATATTTGGATAGTTATTCTCTATTCGTATCCATATTTAAATAGAGTGGATATGGATATTCATTTTTGTCAAATTACGGATACAGAATCGGGGTGCGAAGTGGATAATTTGTATCCGTTTATATCCCTACTAATAGTTGCTTCATGATTTTCTCTCGTGTCTTTCTACATATTTTAACAAACTAGTATTGCATGTGCACCAAGTCATATGAATTTGGATTTTTTTTTTTTATTTGGGACTCTTTTTTTTTTGCTATCAATTTCATAGTCATCAGATAAAATTATGTAAGCAGGAGTTTATCAATTTTCATAAAAATTCTAGTAGAAGACATAATTATTATCAAATAAAAGTAACTTAAAAAGAAAAATATAACTGAACTAGCAAAATATGAGAAAGTGAAAATTTACATTTCTTTTGAAATCTAATAAGTTTTACAATTAGAACATGATTAAAGTAAAAAAAAAATGGAAGAAAGAAACTTTATTTCCTGCTTTGACTAATTGTAGAAAATTAAAATTTTGAAGTAACATTTAAAAGAAAAGATTGAAAGAATAAAAAAAGCATGACAGATGATTTTAATTGGAAAGATTTTTTTCTCAATTATGATTTGGTTTGATTAAAAATCTGCTTTAATTGAGATTTATTCTATCAATTAATGGTGAAGATTTACTATAACAATGGCTAAATACACCAACTCTATTATGATTTGAAATCTTATTTAATTGAGCTTCTTTTTTTCTCAATCAAAATTTGAAATATAATAGGTTTCACAGTTGGAACATGATTAGAAAAAAAAAATTGAAGAAATGAATTTTTCTTTTTTGTCACTTTGACTAATTGTAGAAAATTAAAATTTTAGAATAGTAATTAAAAGAAAAAGATTGAGAGAATAAAATAAGTATGAGATAAGTTTATAATGGGATTCTTCTTTTCTCATCAGGGGTTCTTTCGATGATCGTAGTTGGACCTTCATGCAGACTCAACTACAACAATAACTCAATTGTTTGATCTAATATCGTTGAAACTACTTGTAGCTCTAACTACAGCAGTCATAGCTACATTTTTATTTTTTTTTTACTATATTTGAAACTTTGATTAAACGGTTGCAGTTTCAACTTGAGCAATAAAAGAGTGTCGTGTCAGCTTAATTTTTTTTAACAATTTCTGTGCAATACAACTTTCATCATGTATTAAATTAAACAACTATCTTTTTAGCGATATAAAAGCTACCACATCAAACCAAATAGCCCCTAATTATCAAGCTTTTTATACACAGGCACTACTCTTATTGGCATTTGTTTATACATGTTGTCTGTAAGCATAGTATTTATGTTTACAAACAGAGTATTTCAGAGGTTTTTCTTTCATCCCATTCTATTATCTTCCAATTTAGCTTTTGGAATTGGACATGAACTTTTCTGATACTTGTAAGATCAATACTGAGTTCCTAAACAAGGAAAATATCAGTCTCCCTTCAGCTAAAGAAGGGCTTAAATCTCTCATGAAAATACGAAGCCAGTAATATCAACAGGAAAAAAACTGCAACCTGTCTTCAGTAGAAAAAGGTTTAAATCTGTGACAAAATACAGCCAGTTACATCAGCTACATCATACAGCGAGGAACTTGGCCTCAGTGGCTTTTTATACCTGCTTGCGAGTGCAGGTGGTTTGGCACTGAAACATGAATTTTTTTGACGAGAAAAGCAAGACTAGAATCACAGTAGAAACAACAGGAATTTTTTTTCAGAGATTGCTAGCAAGAAAAATAAACGGTTTCTACGCGCTGCTATCAGCTCTCTCTCCTTCTTTTTCTTGGTTGTGGTGGTATTGGTGCTGCCTTGCTCTGCCTTCTTCTGGGCCCGAATAAGTGCACGCCGAGCCCGAGGCCTCATTTCTCTTACATTCCGAGGAGGCAACACATAAGGTTCCAGAGGGCGATCACCAAATGGATGCTCGCTCCCAGTAAATATCCGCAGCTTGCGATCCCTGTCCTGCAAGAAAGCAGAGGGGAGGAGGACCAGAATATGAGATTTCAAGCATAAGAAAGTCACAGATGTTCAAAATGCATGTAGTATGAAGTTTTATGAATGTAGGCACATTTTAGTTGAAGTTCTTGATCATAGGCTAGAAATGTTCCAAAGTTTAGAAATGTTTCAGAAACCCAAAAGATGCTAAAGGAGCACGCAGCATAAGTCACTGATGTTCAACATGTATGTAGCTGAAGTTGCATGCATGCACAATCTTAGTTGCAGTTCTTGATCATAGGCTAGAAATGTTCCAAAGTTTAGAAATGTTTCAGTAACCCAAAAGATGTTAAAGAAGCACAGAGCATAAGCCACTGATTTTCAACATGTAGCTGAAGTTGCATGCATGCACGTCTTAGTTGCAGTTCTTGATCATAGGCTAGGATTCCAAAGTTTTAGAAATATTTCAGAAACCCAGATGTTAAAGGAGCAAACTGTCCAAAAGGGCATAAATTCGCAAGGACTTCTAGCTGACAAGTAAATTATGTTGCAAAGAACTACTCCCGAGGACTGTGTAAGGTGAAGAAGAGCATCTCTAAGTTTGATAGTAGATTTCTAGCTGACAAGTAAATTATGTTGCAAAGTAACTACTCCCCAAGGACTATGTGTAAGGTGAAGAATAGCACCTTTAAGTTTGATAATAGCGTGCGGAACAAACAGACCCCCCAAGTCTGCAGGTCCCATTAATGCTTCATTCTGCAGGAACAGTTTGAAGAAAGTATCCGGCTTTCTGGAAGCCCAAAAGAAATGAGTTAATCTTATAGCCTATAGATATATTTATTTTATTTGATTCTTTTTTTTTTTTTGAAAATATAACATTACCTGATTATGAAATTCCTGCTTTGAGATGCAATGATTTGGAAATGTCCAAGCATGAATTCTGCACCTCTTCACTTAAAACAACAGTTTGGAGTGGAAGTGCATCAAATTTTCAGCTCACTGCCTCCAAGATTGTAACAGAAGAAAGTTTTCACAGATACCAAAATGGTCTGTGAAGTGGGTTGTTGGTGATTGATTATGGCTCCTACAGAATACAGTAATGACTATAACCTTATCACAAGGCCTGTGTTCAAAGAATGTTTACCTCTTATATTTGCTTAAAGAGGTGAGGTTAGTACTTGAGATGGCATTCGATTGTGACCAGACTGATTAGGTGCCAGAGATGGTGGCTTGGAAGCTCTCAGGGAGTCCTGGCACATAATTTGGATGCCTCTTGCATCTTAAAGATCACAGAGAAAAATAGATTAGTTAGAAACAGGGACTGAGGACAATGAGTAAAGATGGGAATGGAAACTTTTAGTCTGCTTTAACCGTAGGAACGGTTTCCTGCTGCTATCAAGGTGAAGGTACCGGATCTGATTTATGGATTCTGTCACCATGTCTCATAAATATAATGGAGATTGCCAAATTAAACTGTACGACACAGGAACACAGGACGAGGGTCCTACAGGCATACACCCACTTTTCAAAAGTTAGGACATCGGTTTGATATGGATATGGCAAAAACATCTGGACACGAGTTTCGTAGATTTATATTTTAGAAAGTACAAATTAAAAATCCAACTCGTAATTTATGATCTAAAAACATTAAAATCCTTGGACACTAATAAGTGAGATCTCTCTCTCTCTCTCTCTCTCTCTCTCTCTCTCTCTCTCTCTATATATATATATATATATATATATATATATATATATATATATATATATATATATATATCAGAAAAATGTATATCAGCCTGCGGGCTGAGAGTACTCTCTCAGCCTGCGGTGACGTGGCTCAATTTATCACTTCACTGACTCGCGGCACGCTTTTAGGAAGAAGTTAAATTACCAAATACCCCTTATGAAAAGCAACTCTTTCGGTAACCTTCCTTATTGTTTATTATTATTTTTTGCCGCTCTTTATAGGTTTTAGGTTATTCTATATAAATTACTTTTCCCCCTATTTCCTTACCTCTTTTTGAAAGATCTAGTTTCTCCTTTTCAGCCTGCGTTAAACTTTTTTCTGAAAATATAAAATCTTTTCAGATCAATTTTTTCTCCAAAATATTAAATGTCGACGTCTGAGCAGTCTACTGGCGATCTAAATATGGAAGATATTGCATCTGGTTCTACTTTCTCTCAGAATATTGAAAATCTTGAAGGGTTGACATCTTTGCATGCCGATCAACAGGTTTTAATTGTTTCATTTTTTAAAAAACAATTTCTTAAATATTGAATTTTTCTCTTTAAGTCTATGAGGTACTGCGACCTATAACAAATGATTTAAAGTTTCAGAAATGCGACCGTTTTAATATTCGTCGCAATCTTATTTGAAAATAATCTCCGGCTGTGAAATCTTTTTTTTTGGGTATGCGTCTTAGGTCGCAGTCTTTTGTAAGGAGTAATATAGCTTTCGTCACATACGGGTAACTGCGACTTAAGTCGCAGTCTTTGGTAAGGAGTAATATAGATTTCTTCACATACGGATAACTGCGACTTAAGTCGCAGTATTTAGTAAGGAGTAATATAGATTTCTTCACATACGTATAACTGCGTCTTAGGTCGCAGTCTTCAATAAAGGAGTATTATAGATTTCATGTCGTATGTGAAATCTTATTTTTTATTTACTGCGACTTAGGTCGCAGTCTTTAGTAAGAAGTAATATTGATTTCTTCTCATACGGATAACTGCGACCTTGGTCGCAGTATTTTAATAAGTAACATAGTTTTCATCTCTTATGCGACCTTGGTCGCATTTATATAAATTATATTTTATATTACAGTGATATCTAAAAAATATTTATATTCATTTAATTCGTGTAATTGTTTTTTTGTAGGATATGAATGCACATGGAGAAATGTCTGGAAGCTCAGATAAGTTTATAGGGAAACAGTTCCTGTCGGATATGGAAGCATACAATTTCTACAATTGTTTTGCAAGGAATAGAGGTTTTAGCGTGAGAAGAAAAGGTACAGATAAGTCACGGAAGCCTCCTTATGAGATTATTTGCAGAAAATTTTGCTGCAACAAGGAAGGTCTGAAGAAGTTGTGTGACAAAAGACAAGAGGGGCTTACAGTGCATCGTCGAGTTAACACTAGAGTAGCTTGTCCTGCTGAGATGCATATCCGTCTTCGTTTTTTTTGGATAAAAGACATTGGGTTATCACAAAATTTGTTGATACTCATTCACATGAATTGTCAAGCCCGGATAAGGTACATCACCATTACTCTCACCAGAATCATCGTTCAAAAATTAGCAGAAGCATTATGACCAATCTGGTTGATGTTGGAATGCGGCCTTCAAATATTTCCCGCGTTGTTAATGCAATGAGCCAGGAAGAAGGCTGTGAAGAAGTGAGCCCTCAACAAGTTATTGATTTCACTCGTCAACGTAGAAATAACTGCGGTCATGAGTTTATTGCTATTATCAAATATTTTCAAGAGAAAGCCGAGACCGATCCAGAATTCTTCTTTTCAAGTGAAGTCGATAACGCGGGCACACTTAGAAGCATTTTTTGGGCTGATGGAAGAGCTATTTCTTCGTATCTGAGGTTCTGTGATGTGATCGTTTTTGACACAACATACAGGACTAATCACTTGAGCTTGCCATTTGCTCCATTCACTGGAGTAAATCATCACCGGCAGTCAATTTTGTTCGGCTG
Source organism: Agave tequilana (assembly GCA_038442645.1). Classification (NCBI taxonomy): domain Eukaryota; kingdom Viridiplantae; phylum Streptophyta; class Magnoliopsida; order Asparagales; family Asparagaceae; genus Agave; species Agave tequilana. The sequence continues at coordinate 43,687 of JAVJIF010033790.1, forward strand.
TGCATTGCTTGCTGATGAGCAGAGGGATACTTTTGTTTGGTTATTCCAAAAATGGCTCAAGTGCATGCATGGAGTTGAACCGAAGCTGATTATTACTGATCAGGATGCGCAGATTGGTGACGCCATCAAGATTGTTTTCCCAACTTCTCGGCACCGTTACTGTTTCTGGCATGTGCGGAAACATATTGCAGAGCAACAAATCCCAATGTCAAATAAGTATGGAGAAGATATGGTCTCCGATTTCCATGCTTGGTACACCTCCCGCGATATAAGCACTTGTGAGGAACGATGGCGTCTGATGAATGAAAAATATCAGTTAGAAGAAGAAGATGACAGTTGGTTGATGAAGATGTACAGGCTCCGTGGACATTGGGTTAATGCATATCTCAAGGATGTTTTCTGTGCTGGAATGACAACCAGTCAGAGGTCCGAGAGTATTAATTCCTTCTTTGATGGTTTTGTTAACTCAAACACTAAACTAGTGGAATTTGTTCACCAATATGATAAAGCTGTTGCTTCCCGTCGTACATCTGAATCTCTTCAAGATTTTAGGGGTTTGAATTCTGTGCCCAATTGTACATCCAATCCATATGAGATACAGGTTTCGAAGTTGTATACACCGAAGATTTTTCAGTTGTTCAAAGAGGAATGGGCAGTTGTAATGACACTATTTTCAGATGAGGTGGAACATGACAAACCTGGATCAATATATTTGGTTGGTAATTTTTCAGAATCAAAAGACAACTGGGAAAAGGTAAGTTATGATAAGCGTGAGGAACTTCATGTTTCTTGTAGTTGCTCGTTATTTGAAACAGAGGGTATCCTATGTAGACATATTCTGTGTATTTTGTGGCGCAATCACGTTACACATATACCGGAATCATATATACTTCAGAGATGGAGGTTGGATGCTCGTTACAAAAACGTTGCAATTGAAAATGGCATGAAGCCTTTTCCCAGTCAGGGCACTCCACGGACGGCTAGATTGTGGACAGTACGTTCAAAATTTAATGCAATTCTTGAGATGGTCGCTGATTCTGATGAAAATCTTTCAAAGTTGGAGGCAGTTTTGGAAAGTTTTGCCCAAGATACCACTAGAGAACACAGAGCCATGTCAGGAAATGATCATTCATCACAGCCTAAAACTGCGGTTGGTTCCAGTGGATCCGTTGTCGTATTGCGAGATGGTGAAGAATTGAATATACGTGATCCAATTGGTCCTGTACCAACCAAGGGGAGGCCTAGAGCTGCATCCAGGCTTAAGTCTGGTTTTGAAGATTCTATATATCAGAAGGAAGTTAAGCATCGAAGATGTGGTAACTGCCAAGAGCTGGGCCATTACAGGACTGGTTGTCCGTTACTGGTATTACATTAAACCTGTTAATCATTTTTTATACCGATTAATCTTTAAAATTCTTACTATTTATTTTTTTTATTGGCAGAAGAAGTAGGTTTGGGTTGCCTCCACCTCGAAGGAACAAAGACTTCAATTTTTTTATGAAGTGCGACCATGGTCGCACAGTGTAGAGAAATTAAGTCGCAGTCCGCCACTGGCGTGTCATTATAATCAGATTTATTATCATTCTTTGATTTCTAGTGTATTATTTTTGTATGTAGTTGTACTTTAAAGTTCTACTGCTACAAAATTCTTCTTTAGAGTATATTTTTTTGTATATAATGTAGTACATTTAAACTGTTACGTTAGTCAGATACTTTGGTCGCAGTGTACATGGTTAATTGCGACCAAGGTCGCAATGTTGTTATTGATAAAGATGGCCAGCAATTGCAATCTAGGGTCGCAATACATGGACTGCGACTAAGGTCGCAATACATTAGGTAGGTGTTTGCTTTATATTAACATGCATAGCGACCAAGGTCGCAATGTTGTTTTTGAGTAAGACTCCCACCAGCAACTGCGACCAAGGTCGCAGTTTTGTTCAGTTATCCAAAACAGTTTAATACACTATAACTTTAAATTACTTTGAACTGCAAAACATTTCATTATTGCGACCATAGTCGCATTGGGAACTGATAAATGATTAAGTAACTGCGACCGTGATCGCTGTCTTGATTAAAGTGTCACTGTACAAGGAAACGCTGTATCTCAAACAGTTCATTACTGCGACTTTGGTCGCAATACAATTACTGAACGCATGTTTGTTTCTAACATCAAGACGCAATAGTAAAATTCAAGTTGTAACAAAATGTAGATTGGAAATAATCAATGGAACTTATAATAAATAAATGTATAGAATTGTTTATAAATTAAATCAATAAAACAAAAAAATTATTCAATGAATTGCAATTGCAATTATTTTTACATTTATAAAATAAAAAATTGTGTTACATCAATAATTTGTCAACTGTCAGTCTTCAAATCTCATCCTTCGTATAATTTCTGTTTCTTCATCCCAACTCTTCTCTCTATCTGCAAGTATCATGTATGCAAGCTCACTTCTTAGTCTCCGTACATGAGCATCCGTAACAGTATCAACAGTTGATGGACTACCAGACGCTATGCTTTCCATGTACTTGCATACATATACACCGCAATCAACACTGAAAATTTCATAGAGTATTCATTGATTGAAATTAGATTTTTGGTACTAAAAAAGGTAGAAAATATGAAAGGTAAGGAGATGTCAAAAATTTATATACCTGTTTGGTTGTTGGGGGCATTTTGCGTATTTTATATTTATTCTTCTCATTAATTTATTGAAATCAATCTCAAAAATCTGTAATAATCTTTCTTTCTGCAATGTCAATAGAAACAAAAATTAGTATTAATAAAATTAAATGCCAGTTTCCAGTAATTGAAATATTAAATTTCAACTCACCATTGTTCTTGCATCTTTTTGGTAAAGCTGTAATATACTACTTTTTTTGTCAGCTGGAACCAAAGAGTTGTAAAAATTCCACTCTTGTGTATCGGCATCAAATACCAACAAGGTCCAGTGAAATCCGGGTTCGTCGGCACTATGTTTGTGATTGATCGGGAAGAACATGTAGTGCACATCAGCTGTCCAGTTTTTCAACAGCTTCTGCTTGATGAAATGATCTTCCAAATCTTCACTTTTATTTACAACACCGTGCTGCGGACAAGAAAAAAAATAAATAAATTACAAAATGAATATAAAATATAAGAAAAAATTAATTATAATAAGAAGTCATTAAGTCAAAACAAGACACTGCGATCAAGGTCGCAGTGTCTTGTTTTTATTCTGCGACCTTAGTCGCAGTACGTGAGTTAGTCGCAATACATTTTAATTATAAACTGCGACCTTAGTCGCAGTACATTAGATAGTACGGCCTTAGTCGCAGCTGCGACCATGGTCGCAGTACATGCCTACACGGAGAGAACATGAGTTAGTCGCAATACATTTTAATTATAAACTGCGACCTAAGTCGCAGTACATGCCTACACAGATAGAGAACATGAGTTAAGTCGCAATACATTTTAATTATAAACTGCGACTTTAGTCGCAGTACATTAGTTAGTGGCAGTACATTTTAATTATAAACTGCGACCTTAGTCGCAGCTGCGACCTTAGTCGCAGTACATGCCTACACAGAGATAGAGAATATAAGTAATCTGTTCCACAATTGATATTATAGTAAACCTTAAAGGAGAAAGTAGATTTTTACCCAAGCTTCGCTCCGGAAGAATATGCTTTTTAATCCTTTTCCCTTCTCTAGATGCTGCATGTAGAAATGAATTATATTTGCATCTAACTCTCTACTGAATATCAGGTCCTCAATGTCATTCCTTGTAATAATGATTCCGTTCTCGGTATCCTGATACGCAGTAGAACTGCAAGATATTCAAAACAAGGTTAGTAATTTAATTGTTCTTATATAAAGGTATAACAGATTTCTGTGATATGAATTAACTTACTCAGAGAAGGACTTGTCGAAGAAATTTTTTACAAGTGCTTGTTGATGGGGCTGCAGATTTCTGTATGTTCCGGTTTCGGTCAATTCTCTTGATTTTGGCTCTGTAGAGGAAATCTCTTTGTCACCGAAACCAGTGGCAGAACTCACAGCCGCAGGCTGTGGAAGAGGATGTTCATTTTTTTCTTCTTCTGTTTTGGATAAACGAAGTCGGAGTCATCGCGATCTCTTTCAGCGCGCCTGCGTTCTTTGACTCCCCTTTCTATCGTTCCTTTAGAGTATTCCAAAACAGCTTCTTTTGAGGATTGCTTCTGAGGCGGAGTATGTTCTTGAATTCCTTCTTCAGAAGCTTTATCTCTTTGGATTTCTTGAGTCATTTGACTTATATTCAGAGAAAAACTTGGCATATCTTCTCCAGTAATATTTAAAATAGACTCAGAACCCATGATTTTATCCTCTTCCAGTTTTTTCTTCTTCTCCTCTTCAGCCTGCTTCTCCATCTGTTCCTTCATTCTTTTCTGCTCCTTTTCCTCTTCAACCTTCCTTCTAATTTCCTCCTCTGCCACTTTCATCTTTTTCTCCCTCTTCTTCTTTAACTCCGCCAACACCTTCCTCCTCTTCTCATTCTCTTCCTCTTCCCTCCTCCTCATTTCCTGCCCCTCCTCTTCCCTCCTCTCCACCTTTTCCTGCTCCTCCTTTTCCCTCCTCTTCTTCTCCTTCACTTCTTCTTCCCTCATTCTCCTTTCATTCTCCTCCTCTTCCCTTCTTCTATTCTCCTTCTCCTCTCTCCCTTCTTCTATTCTCCTTCTCCTTCTCCTCCACTTCTCTCCTCCTCTTCTCCTTTTCCTTCTCTTCTTCCCTCTTCTTCTCCTTCTCCTTCTCCGCAGCAGCGGCTGCTCTCAGCAGCTCTTCTTCTTCCTCTTCTTTAACTTTTAATTTCCTCTGCTGCCTTTTTAGTTTTTTCTTCTCTCTTTTTTCTTTCTTTTTTATTTTTAATTCAGCCTTGAGTCTGCTCTCAGTCTCCATTTTTTCAATTTTCATTTCGAGCTGAGAAACATATTCTCTCAAGTGCTGATTTTGAGACCTCAACTCTTTTATCTCTTCAGCTTGATCATCCCGTGGTGGTGGCAAATAACCTGTAAAAGATGGTTGTTGCTCACTCGTTTCAGCCGCTTCTGGCTCATTTTCCGCCGGGATGTCAGCTTCATTATATGTATGGCCTCCTTCATCTCCTTCTTCTTTCTCCTTCTTCATCTTCTGCTTCTTCTTCCTCCTTCCTCTTCCCCTTCAACAGGAAGGCCAACCATATTTTTTTCAGCAATAGAGATGTTGCCCATTCGATTCAAAATCTGAAAATAAACAGAAAAAGTAAAGTTAAAAATAAAACAATGAAATAATGATACTGCGACCATGGTCGCAGTTTATTTATGAAGTATTTTTTGAAAAGAATGCGACCATGGTCGCAGTATGTTTGTCATGCCCAAATTATCTGGCCAAGCCATGCAGGTCAACACTGCGACCATGGTCGCATTCCATGTAAAAGGTATTTTCAGGAGAATGCGACCATGGTCGCACATTGTTTGTCAGGCACAAAACGAACTGCGAAAGGTGCAGCTCAATACTGCGACTATGGTCTCATTTTATTTGTACTGAAAATAAAAAGAAGTCTAACTTACAATATTGCCGTCAATCTCACTTAGATCAACTTCAAGTAGAGATCTACTAATATTTTGGAGGTCCCATCTTAAAACGCGTGGGTTATGTCCTCCAAACCAGACCTCGGCTCAAAAATAGGAGCCCTCTCACATAGCCAATACTGCAAAAAAGGAAAATTAAATTAGTTTACACAGATATGCACAATTTTTTTGGGTAAATTTCATACAATGTTGGCCAAATTTTAGATTTGTACTTACAATTATTTGCACGGAGCATCCTTGCAGCTCGTACGTGGTTTGCCTGAAGATGTCCATTGACTCAATCAGGAATTGCCAAACAGCTTTTGCCCAGCATATTGTCCTCATCAGCTGCATATTGGCAATCTGTTCCACAATATACCACGGCACCGTGCATTTACTGCCAGAGAAGAAAAGAGTGGCCGACATGTATAGGATGATTAATGTGGTAAAGTCTTGAGCTGCAAGTCTGTGCATGTCTCTTATAATTTCATGTAAAGTCATTTGCTGCTCAATCTGTTCATCCTTTGTCACATCCAATACACCTCTCCGCCTCTTCTTGACAAGAAGATCATCCAAAGCATCTTCAATGGATACTTTAGTGATCTTCTTTATATTGGGGAAATAATGTTTTATCACCCCTCTATCTTTCATTGTACATGTTTTATTCATCACAAAATCTGCCCCAATGATAGGTAGACCAAATGTGAGGGCAACATCCTCCACTGTTAACTCAATCTGTTTGCCCCCAATTCTAAAGGTCCTTGTATCCCTATCATACTGGTCTAAAATACGCAGCACAGCAACGTTTGATTTTAGACCCTTTTCAGCCCCAAATTGTTCATTGTAGAACGCCATGAAGATTGGGCCAAATGGGGTATTGTTCATCGCCTCTACGAAATCTGCGTGAATGTACTTTTTAAATTTCTTCATCAGCTCGCACATAGGTTTCAGGCTTGATCTCAGAGGACGAACCTTTATCTGTTGTTTACCTACATAGTAAGAAAAAATAAACAGTTCAGACCAATGATCATTTAAAAATTATAAGGGGGTCAAAGGCATATTTGTTTCTAATAAACTGCGAATTCGGTCGCAGTCATACAATGTAAACACAAACAACTTGCACCCGGACGACACTGCGACCAGTGTCGCATAAGACTACAGTGCAATCATACACTGCGACCAATGTTTGTAAAAAGCATATTTTCTTTTATAAACTGCGACCACGGTCGCAGTCATACTTTGCAAACATAAACTTGGACCAGGGACGACACTGCGACCAAGGTCGCATAAGACTACAGTGCAATCAGAAACAACTGCGACCCGGGTCGACACTGCGACCTAGGTCGCCCAGGACTACAGTGCAATCAAAAACAACTGCGACTCGTTTCGACACTGCGACCAAGGTCGCATAAGACTACACTGCAATCAGAAACAACTGCGACCCAAGTATGATAAAATAAATGACGTTAAATACACTGCGACCTTGGTCGCAAGAGACGACAACTCATATTTAAACAATTGCGACCGAGGTCGCATGCAGTGTATGCACATCAATTTTTTCGAATATACTAAGACATAGTAAAAATAGAAGAAAATAAAAAAAAGGTGAAAAAAATAGGACCTTTATCATCATGTTACAAAATTTATAAATTTAAAAATTTATTCGACATCTAAAGTTTCAAAATCTCTTTCTTAACTGCGACCATGGTTCCAAGATTAAAAAAAAAATTTAAAAAAATTGCGACCTCGGAAATAAATCTGGAAAAAATTAAAAACTATTAAAATACACAAACGCTAAAATTTTTTGAAAATATCAATTTTTGTAGTACCTTTTTCCACGGATGATTTCTTAGGCGCCATCAGTTGCAAATATATTCTTTAAAAAAGGATCAAATTTGTGAAAGAAAATAACTATTTTGGATCAGAAGCGCCGGTTGAAATTTTAGAGCTGTAAATTTTTTTGGTAGCCAACTTTTTTTACATACGGTAGAAAGTTGTGAGGGAGGGTATTTTCGGAAAATACAATGTTGAGGTGACTGGCATTAAATTGGGCGGGATTTTTCAAGATTTGTCCGCCAAAATTGATGACAGATGTGGGGCGGTGATTTTGCCACGTCCGCCGGCTGAGAGAAGTCTCTCAGCCTGCCGGCTGAGGTACAGTAACCCCTATATATATATATATATATATATATATATATATAGAGAGAGAGAGAGAGAGACTTGTGTCCTTCTAAAAGGATTTTAGCCTGAATCCTTCTAGCTCAAATACGACCCTCTGACGTTCGAATACAAGATCCACTGCATTGAAGTTGATCTATATTATTTCAAGTATCTATAAATCAAAAATTAAGTCTTTTGAATACTTTTTGCCCATCCATTAAGCTGAACAAAATGGACTGCCGAAAGTAGCGAGTTGTTTAGATCTATATCTTTAGACATACAAATTCTCGATCCGGCCATTTGATCATGATCTAACATTTAAAAATTTATACAAACTAATTTTTGTTAGGTTTCAAATGTTCTACACCGTTAAGCTAACCAACTCACTATTTAGGCCGTCCATTTTTTCTACCTGATGCATGGGCAAAAAGTATTCAAAAGACTTGATTTTTGGTTTATAGATACTTGAAATAATATAGATCAACTTCAACAGAATGAAACTTGTATTCGAATGTCGGAGGATTGTATTGATATATAAGACACATACAATGTAACATAAGAGTTTACATATATCTATGAGAAATATATCGGAGCCAGTCATATCCATGATCCAGACCATTAGATGTAATCTACATATTTTAAAACTCATATGGATTAATTTCAGGTGAAAACTTTCTAGTCTCTCCATCTCATGATCTAAAAATGGATGGTTTGTGGCAGTCTTAAAAGGTTATTTTTTATTTGCTTGATTTGTGAGCTAGAAAGTTTCAACTCACGTGAAATTTGATCCATATGAGTTTTATCACTTATAATTCGCCTTCAATGGTTTGAATCTTGGATATGAATGTGTAACAGTATATTTTCATAAGTGTACGTGAACTCTTATGTTACATTCTATGTGCATTAAAATCTTTCCCATATATATATATATATATATATATATATATATATATATATATATATATATAATATGTTATATATATATGGGGTTACTGTACCTCAGCCGGCAGGCTAAGAAAGTTTCTCAGCGGCAGGACGTGGCAACATCATAACCACATACCTGTCATAAATTTTGGCGGACAAAAGATGAAAAATCCCGCCTAATTTAATGTTAGTCACGTCAACATTGTATCTTCCGAAAATACCCTTTGTCACATCTTTTTACCTTATGTAAAAAAGTTGCCTTTCAAAAAAAATTTCAGCTCTAAAATTTCACCCGATCATTTTGTTTAAAAAATTTTGTTTAAAAATTATAAATTTACAGACCTGGTCGCAGTGTCGAACCGGGTCGCAGTTTTTTACATTTGTATTGTAGATGACTGCGACCTTGGTCGCTGTGTCGTCCCGGGTCGCAGTTTTTTTACATTTGTATTGTAGATGACTGCGACCTTGGTCGCTGTGTCCGTCCCGGGTCGCAGTTGTTTCAATATTCGTTGTAGTGTCATACGACCATGGTCGCAGTGTATTTAACGTCATCTGTTTTTTAATTTCCCTAGTCGCAGTTTGTTATGTTTGCAGTGTACACTGTAGATGACTGCGACCTTGGTCGCAGTGTCGAAACGGGTCGCAATTTTTTACATTTATATTGTAGATGACTGCGACCTTGGTCGCAGTGTCGAAACGGGTCGCAGTTTTTTACATTTGTATTGTAGATGACTGCGACCTTGGTCGCAGTGTCGTCTCGGGTCGCAGTTTTTTTACACTTGTATTGTAGATGACTGCGACCTTGGTGGTAGTGTTTTAAAAATTATTTGTTTTTTATTCTCTTATAATTTTTAAATAATCATTGGTCTAAATTTTTTTATTTTTCTAAATCTGACAACGAGCGGTCAAAAATTGTCTTGTGGGGAAAATATAATAAACAATAACGAAAGTTACCGAAAGAGTAGCTTTTCATAAGGGTATTTAGTAATTTAACTTCGTCCTATAAGCGGGCCGCAATTTACTGGGGTGACAAAATTGAGCCACGTCACCGCAAGCTGAGAGAGTTCTCTCAGCTGCAGGCTGATATACATACATACATATATATATATATATATATATATATATATATATATGAGGAATCTGTACCTCAGCCTGCGGGCTGAGAGAGTTTCTCAGCCTGCGGGACGTGGCTGAATATAGGCCACACATCGGTCGCAGAGTGTGGGCGCCACAAAAAATCAAAAAATCCCGCCTAAACAATCGTGAATCAAAAGGACAAAAATACCCCTTTTAAATGACGACTGCGACTTCTAGCATTCAAAAGTAAAAAACATTCCATGGTCGCAGACTTAATACAGAATAAAGAATACAAGACAAAAAAATGCTATCGCATAGCAATGCGACCTCCTTCGGTACTGCGACCAAATTCGCAATCTTCTTTCTCATGCCTTCTGTAAAAGAAGTAATTAATATTATATCTACCGTGATACAACACCAGTCTAGAAAAAAAGATATGCACTAATGTTAATCTCGAGAAAGGAAAGATGTGCACCATACGTAATCTAAAGATATAGCCAAACAATTCTATAAAAAGTTAATTTGTACTTCTGATTCTCCAGCAATAAGTCTTCAATTAAATATTTAATTTTTTTTACCACTTCCTACCATACTCAACCCTCACCTGTAACAATTATTATTACTATTCATGTTCTTCCACAATATTCACCTTTATATAAGCTTGTAACTAATATATTACCTCATACCTAAAAAACTATAATTTTGCTCTTCCTTTTCAATTTGATTTCAAAAACTTCCAAAAAAAAATTCATTCTTGAATCATGTCTTCCCCATCTTCTTCCTCTGAACACTCAGAATTCAACTTCAATCAATCCCCCACCGGTCCTTTGTCTTTAGGATATTCTAGTGAATCTGATACCAGTCTGGACTTCACTCCTTTTGACTATCTCACTACATCAATAATGTATTAACTGATCCTCCTATTCATGATGATAATGAATTTTTCATGTGGGTTAGTGAAGAGACATTATTCCTCTGCCACTTGACGGAGACATGCTTGATGAAGCATGTCCTCTGATGCTGTACGCTCGCTTCCTAGCAACGGGTCAGACGAAGAGTTTGATAGAGACGATCCATTCTGGGAGTTCATCGGTGAAACAAAAAACCTCAAAACCAGCAAGATGATGAGGAAATAAGTGATGAAGAGGAAGAGCAGAAGAATGAAGACGATGAATCTGCTTATGATGGTGATAATGACGAGGATTAGGATTTCCTGATCTTCTGATATTCAATTATATTTTGTCTTCTTTTAAAAGCTTTTAATTCTATTTTTTTTGTAAGGTCTCTTTCTCAATATATTAACTTATAAGCTCTTTTAATTACATATCCAAACTGCGACTGCTGCTCTTAAACACTGCGACCATAGTCGCAATCCTACTACGGATGCAATTTATGGTCGCAGTTAATCATTTATCAGTTCCCAATGCGACTTTGGTCGCAATAATGTACTGTTTTGGAGTTCAAAGTAATTTAAAGTTATAGTGTATTAACTTTTAAACTGTTTTGGATAACTGAACAGTCACCTAGGAAGTATACAATTTTTGGGAAAAGATAGAAATATATTTGAGAGATATTCACGTGGTCCGAGAGCTTAAACCTTTTGGAATTCCGGGATTAAAAATATATAAGGGTCATGAGCAAAGGAATAAAAACATACCATCCTCTTCACCGGAAAGAAGCCAATACATTCAAACAATGTCTTCACCATCACCACCGTCTTCACCGGAAAGAAGCCAATCATCAAATGATGATTTTATGTTTAGTTCTGAAATAATGTCTCGCTATGGGTCAGAATCTGAGCTTGATACAGACGAACCTTTCTGGGAGTTCATTGATGAACCAAAACACAAACATGAAGAGGAAGAAAGCGACGATGAGACTGTACCTGAAGAGGAGGAAGAGACAGAAGACGAAAGCGATACAGAAGACGAAAGCATGACTCTTGACGACGAATCTGATTACTATGGTGATGACGACGATTAGAAGTTAAAAAATTGTATTTTATTTTTCTTTTTAAATATATATAAATCAAATTGAGTTATTTATGGGAGTTTTTCTTTTTAAATATATATAAATCTGTTTTCTAAAGTTATTTGTGTGAATTACATTTTTACTACTATGTATCGGTTGAAATACTGCGACCATGGAGGCAGACTTAATAAATACAATGCGACCAAGGTCGCAGTTGCTGGTCTTTAATCTTAATCAACAACAACACTGCTACCTTGGTCGCAGTTTCTGACCGCATCAGACAACAGACAACTTTTCATTTTTCATTTAGATTCAAAAAAATGACTTAATCCAAAACAACACTTAATAAAACAAGAACACGGCGACCTTGGTCGCTATGCATGTTAATCTAAAGGAAAACACTTACTTAACGTACTGCGACCAATGTCGCAGTCCATGTAAAGCGACCTAAGACTGCAGTTGTTGGCCATCTTTATCAACAACAACACTGCGACCTTGGTCACATTTAACCATGTACACTGCGACCATCTTTATCCTTAACAACACTGCGATCTTGGTCGCAGTTAATAATTATATTACTTCAACCTTAAAAATTTTTAAAATGAAAGGTTGCGACATTGGTCGCAGTTGCTGGACGCAGACTTAATAAATACACTGCGACCCTGGTCGCAGTTGCTGGACTTTAGTCTTACTCAACAACAACACTGCTACCTTGGTCGCAGTTTCTGACCTTAATATTAATAAAATAAACTGCGACCTTGATCGCAGTTGTTGGTGTTTAGTCTTAATAAAATACAAAGCGACCTTGGTCGCAGTTGCTGGTCTTTACGAATCAACAACATCACTGCGACCTTGGTCGCAGTTGGTGGTCTTTATAAATAATCAACAACAACACTGCGATTTTGGTCGCAGTTGATGGCCGCAGTCTTAAAAAAATAATCTCCAATCTTGGTCGCTATTGCTGGTTTTCAGTCTTAATCAACAACAACACTGCGACGTTGTGACACGTCACCGCAACAGTTGCTTAGTCGCAGTCTTTGGTCGCAGTGTCGACCCTGGTCACAGTAGTTACTGTTTGCAATGTATCTTATGCGACCTTGGTCGCAGTGTCATCTATGATCATAGTTGTTTTCTTTGCAATGCATGGCTGCGAAAAAGTTCGTAGTTTATTAAAAAAACAAATATGCTTTTTATTTATGTCCGGCATTTATCTCCAGGAATGTGCAAATGATACAAAACGATCTCTTATACAATAAGATTGAAGTGTTACAAATACAGCAGTACAAAAGAAGACTAAAACATCAAAAAAATCCCTTGTTGACTAAGAGCAATCTTCTTCTTGAGCTCTGGTGGCAGCAGAATCAATAAGATTGAGTGTTACAAAGAAGACTAAACATCAAAGTAGCCAAGAAGATTAAACATCAAAAATCCCTTGTTGACTAAGAGAAATCTTCTTCTTCAGGTCTGGTGGCAGCAGAATCAATAAGATTGAGTGTTACAAAGAAGACTAAACATCAAAGTAGCCAAGAAGACAAAACATCAGAAGAGCCAAGAAGAGCCCTTGTTGACTACTAAGAGCAATCTTCTCCTGGAGGTCTGGTGGCAGCAGAATCTTTCGTTTATGAACATCTCTTCACCAGAAGATTATCCAGTGAGCATGGAGTTTCCTCGATGTCACTTCTGGGGTAAGAGATGAGGTTTTGAGACCTCACAAGGAATGCTACCCACCACATCCCCCGCCGCCATACCCACTCTGACCATCCGTTACCAGCAAGCTTGACTGGTGCATCAAGTGAGAGCAGATCTCGGTGAGGATTAAGTCCTCGTCAGGGATCATGACTTCTTCCCTTGTGAACGACGAGGACCATGACTTCTTCCCTTGTGGACGATGAGGTCTATGACTTCTTCCCTTATGGACGAACATCGATAAAGTTCGTCAATAGGGTCATCTTCATCCATGGAGGCAGGCACCTGTTAGAGACTCTGAAGAAGACGAAAATTATCAGAGCAATTGCTCTCGAAAGAAAACAGTCTAATTAAGGACTGTTAAAGGGAGAGGGTGAGCCCTATTTATAGGCAGCCCATAATAACCATAATTAATGGTTCATTAATCAGAATCGTCAGCATTAATCGTCTCCAACCGCCAGCGCCGGTTTGGCATTAAAAGACATTACGCCTAAACCCAATGAAGAACCGACGCGTAGACAACCGCTTCGGGAAACAACGAATGGTGCGGGGTTCGTCAACATAGACTTGACGTTAAAAGATCTCATAAATCTTTATGACAGGTCGCGTCTCACGGACTGACTCCAAGTCGCATCAGACAACAGACAACTTTTCATTTTTCATTTAGATTCAAAATGACTTAATCCAAAAAACAACACTTAATAAAACAACACTTACTTAACGTACTGCGACCAAAGTCGCAGTCCATGTAATGCACCCTAGATTGCAGTTGCTGGCTATCTTTATCAATAACAACACTGCGACCTTGGTCGCATTTAACCATGTACACTGCGACAAAAAGACTTTGGCTAAGGTCGCAGTTTAAATGTACATTGCGACCAAAGACTCTGAATACATTATATTCAAAAACAATAATTACTTAACGTACTGCGACCAAAGTCGCAGTCCATGTAATGCAACCCTAGATTGCAGTTGCTGGCTATCTTTATCAATAAAAACACAGCGACCTTGGTCGCATTTCACCATGTACACTGCGACCAAAGACTTTGACTAAGGTCGCAGTTTAAATGTACAATGCGACCAAGACTCTGACTACATTATATACAAAAAAAATAAACTATAAAGTAGAATTTTATCGCAGGCTGAAAACATTGATCTGAAAAGATTTTATATTTCAAAAAAAATTTATCCCAGGCTGAAAAGGAGAAACTACATCTTTCAAAAAAAGAGGTAAAGAAATAAGGCGAAAATTAATTTATATCCTATAAAGAGCGGCAAAATAAAAGGGGAAAAATAATAATAAACAATAAGGAAAAGTTATCATAAGGGTATTTGGTAATTTAACTTCTACCTAAAAGCGGGCCGCAAGTCAGTGAGGTGACAACTCGAGCCACGTCATCGCAGGCTGAGAGAGTACTCTCAGCCCGCGGGCTGATATACATTTTTCTCTCTCTCTCTCTCTCTCTCTCTATATATATATATATATATATATATATATATATATATTATATATATATAATATATATATATATATATATGGGTTTGGGTAGAGTTACAATACACATAGTGCAACTAAGTTAAACTACACGCACCTCTTTTCACCACACAAAATTTTGCTTGGCGAGATACAAACAAAAATTAATGTGAGTGGTTCCCACAAGGTGTTTAAAAAATATTTTTTGTGTGGTGAAAAAAGGTGTGTGTAACTTAACTTAATTACACTTATGTGTATTGTAACTCTACTCTACATACACATATATACAAATGTATACACATATATACAAATACACACACACACACACACACATTTAGATATATTTACGCGCGCGCGCAACACACACACACACACACACACACAGAGGGATAGACTTGAGTGCATGCGGAAGGATTCGAGCCTGAATCCTTCTCACGCAAACCCAATCCCACAATATTTAAATATAAGAACTACTCATATTGATCTATATTGTTTAAATAACTAACATTAACAATCTAGTGTTTTGAATACTTTTTATCCATCCATCAAGTAACCGCAAAATGAACGGCTAAAATAGTGAGTTGGCTAGTTTAACGGTGTCTAATATTTTTAAACCTAACAAAATTGGTATGTGAGTTTTTTTTTAAATGTTTAGATCATGATCTAATAGTCGGATCGAGAATTTATATGTCTAAAGTTATAAATCTAAGTAAAATATTATTTTTGACCGTCCATTTTGCTTCTATTTGATGGATGGGCAAAAAATATTCAAAGCACTTGGATTTTGATTTTTAGTTACTTTAAATAATGTAGATCAACTTCAATGAGTGAATCTTGTATTTGAGTGTCGTGGAATTGAGTTTGAGTGGGAGAGATTCCGGCTCGAATATATATTGAGTGTCATTGTTAGCGCGAGTTCGTTACTGATTAGGTAATCCAACTTTGTGACGAATGTTGCGCCTGCACCCTAGGCAACAATCTTTCTGAGGAATCCGCCAGACGGAGACTGATGCAGCCGGAGATGTACCCAACACGCACAAGAATAGAGAACAATAGAGAAAAGAAATCAACACAGTATTTAACGAGGTTCGGCATCGTGCCTACGTCCTCGGAGTAAGGGAGAGAGTTTTTATTGATTCAACAATCAATTACAACTTATCCTTCTTCAAGGAATTTCAGGAGATTTTTCAGAGAGATTTTTAGGATACAATACATGAGAGCTATAACTCTTATTTATAGCCACAGAGTCCCAAGGTATTAAGAAACCCTGATTGAATTCGTTCTCAAACAGAAAAGGAATCTAAATCCAGAAAAGAATGTAAAAAACGCGTTTGTCGGTCGACCGGCCGGTCGACCGACCCATGCCACGGTCGACCGGCCCAGTCGACCGTCTCCAACCGAGAGCAGACTGCTTTCAGTCGGTCGACCGACGGTCGACCGCTCTATGCCACGGTCGACCGGGCTAATCCTGTGCATATCGTGCACACCGGTCGACTGCCCATCGACCGGTCCCTCCTCCGATCGACCAGGTGGTCGACCGAGGTCTTCTCAGGCCTGCTGCAATGCACCATTTGTCTTCCAGTCTCTATGCTATCTTCCTCTACCTCATCTATCTCCTCTCTCCCTACAACGAATCCCACGTAGCCTTGAGAAATCTCTTCAGTCCAGGCTGTGTGCATTAATATTGTGAACATAAGTCAGATCTACTTCAACATTTCTCGGCGTATTAATATGTTTAGGTCTGATCAACTCTTAATTGCTCCCCAAAGCACTAGCTATTTTAGGGGTCTCTAATGCTTATGATGGGACCTAGGGTATTAAATGTCATGAGGATAATGTCTTGTTTTTGTTAGCAATAATAAGACATGCTTAGATCATATTATATGAGGATTTTATTGTTTCGATTGCCGATTAATTAATTGGTCGGTCAAATTTGTGGGAATTTATGAATGCATTGTGTTTCTTGTGCATTAAGTATTCATTTTCAAGGGATCATCTATGTCGTCTTTTTTGTTTTTTTTTAGTTCTTTACTTTTATGAGAACAATTTTATGGATTCACTGAAAATTCGATAGTGCAATCTAAAAACAATTATATAGTTACATGTTTCATATGATTAAACTCATTATATGATTTTGACATCATATTCCAAATCTCTGTTTTTCATAAGGTATCGTTAAACTCTTTTATATATTGACCATAGCCAGCAAAAACTCTGTTTTATTTTCTTTTCAAAGAGAGGAAATTTGAAGCTTTTATATAAAAATTTCATTTTTGAAAAAATAATAAACAATTTTATGGGTTTAGAACGTCAAATTAAATGACATCATCGATTGTCACAAATATGAAAATTATTATTTTTTTTTTAATATAGATTGTAGCTTGGTGCAGTGCAGGTAAAAGATTTGAATCCTAAATTTTTTATCTTACTGTAAAAAGGTTTTATCATGACACCGGTGAAAATTACTTTTTACGTCAATTATTATACACTGTTGAAAAGGTAAACTTTCACTTCAAGTCGGTTCCTTTTCCATCCAAGATCACGTGGAAAATAGGGGAAAAAAAAATTTTTTTGTTACAAAAAATTAGGCCTTTCAGCCCAGTCTTACTGACTAAGCCGAAACGAAACACTATTAGGGCTTTAAACTTTTGGATATTGGGCCTTCCATTATCCAGGCTTTACTGAACTGAATCATGGGCCTAGAGTCTCCAATCGTTCCTGCTTCATACAGGCACAGCCCAGTTTTATTTATTTATTTTTTTAAAATCTTTTTTTGCTTTTTATTTTCTGTCCATTTGAAGTTAAAAAAAAAAATCCCATTTTGGCCAGTGGCTCGCTCTCTGCTGCTCAATTTCAGTAGAGGATCAAGATGGGAGACGATCAGAGCAGCAGCAAATCTCCGAGATTGTCTCTGATCGGCACGACTGCTCTAGTCACCGGCGGAACTAGAGGAATTGGGTTAATTTCTCTCCCTTTTTTTCCCCCTGATCTCTCTCTCTCTCTCTCTCTCTCTCTCTCTCTCTCTGTGATTTAATGTCTGTTTACTTTCGATTTTGTTTGGTGAACTAGGCACGCGGTGGTGGAGGAATTGGCGGCGCTCGGGGCCGCGGTTCACACGTGCTTTCGAAAGGAGGAGATGCTTAGCGAGTGCTTGAAGAAATGGGAAGGGCTAGGGTTTGGAGTGACGGGCTCGGTCTGCGACCTGTCAGTTCGAGAGCACAGAGAGGAGTTGTTGAGAAAGGTGTCGTCGATTTTCGACGGGAAGCTCAACATTCTCGTGAGTTTTGATTTTGCTTCCTTCTTTTATTCTTGCAATGTTACAGTATGTGAATAAATTTAGAAAAATTGAAACTTGAGATGTAGATTGCATTGTTCTTGCAGATAGCTAAGGGGTTCTTGTTTTGTTCTGAATTACATGCTTTGCGTTTTGCAGCTTCTTGAAATGTGATGGTGATAAGTCCGAGACGCGGTGGAATTGAACTCGTGGTATTGATATATTTGGTCAGAGTAGTAGGAAACGAGTAGGGGAGGAATTGGTATTGTATAAAATTCCCGAAATGCTATACTAAGAAGAATAATTATAAAAGAGAAACAAAAAGATAAGCCAAGAGGAAAGAATGTGGACTTAAAATTCATATTTTGATTATCTTTAAATTTTGCATGCTGAATGAACTAAATACAACGACATTCAAAAACTTATTAAGCTTGATGCCAATTTACGCACTACTCCATGTTACAGTTCACTTTTTAGAGACAGTGCTAATTGTTGTCTCCATTGCTGTAGAAGGAGAAATTATTAAAATTATGCAGAAGATCTTTGATTGGTAAATCAAACTCATTCAACCAAATTTGAGGACAGTTATAGGACAAAACAATGTAGGGACAATGCATATTCTTCCTTATAAATACCTTCAATTGTATATCACAGTACAAAATTAATTTGAGTCCTAAAGTAATGTAATGGTATCTACAATGCAAACTTGAAAACTTAGCATATAAAAGGTATACCTTCAAGATAATTTTAAACAGTTTTATCATCTTATTCTGATGAAAAGCTGTAAAATATTCTGATAAAAAAGGATTCTTACATATGGACATTAACACTATGCCCAAGTAAAAACAAAACAAACAACCTAGATAATCTTATATATCACTTCATTGTGTCACACATTTTGATATAAGTCATTGTGAATCCATTATTAGTTTTATCAGTTATGGTATTGGAATTTTTCATGCTTTTAGTCTATTCATTGATTCCACTAGATTGTACATGATTGCTTGGTTCTCTTCATTTGTTGTAACATTTAACATGAACTAGCATTCAAGATTACTGATTCTAAAACTAGATAAATGGTAGCACTGGAAGCGATAAGTTTAGCAAAATGTCTTCCTTACAATTCCCAGATCTTATTTTTATATTCATGCGTTGAAGTGACTAATGTTTTCTAAGAATTTTCTGGATAAATGATGTTGGGACAAATATAAGGAAGCCGACTTCTGATTATACCTCTGAGGAATTCTCATTCATTATGGTCACCAATTTTGAATCTGCATTTCATATGTGTCAACTGGCACATCCACTCTTTAAAGCATCAGGAAATGGAAGTATTGTATTCATCTCCTTTATTGCTAGGGTGGTTGCTATAAACAGTGGTGCCATCTATCAAGGTTCTAAATATCGGATATCGGAATTGTATCAGATGGGGGTTTTTCATAATATCGGGGATACGCGCACATATCGGGCGTTCATATCAGACACTATATATAATGAAATATTGATAACTAAAAGTTGATTTAGTGTCATAGATATCATCTACCTAATAAAAATGATGTAATATGCATGCAAAGACAGTGAAGAATAATGTACATTTGCACGCATTCGTGCAATAAATAAGTTATTTCATATTGGTCGATATTTCGGGCGATTTATCGCCCGATATCGGGTTATTTATCGGCCGGTATTTCAATTATCGGCCATTTTTTTTGCTACAAACGATATGGTGAACGAATTTGCTATATCGTATCGGCAGTAGGCAAAAAAAGAGATATCGGCTGATATCTCGGCGGACTCACCGATATTTAAAACAGGGCCATCTATGCGGCAACTAAAGGTAAAGTTCACATGTTCTCAACAAATTTTTTCTAGCTAGATAATAAGTTTAAATTAACTCTTCCCTGCTTGTATTTGTCATAGCAATGAATCAAATTACCAAAAATTTGGCATGTGAATGGACCAAAGACAACGTTCGGGTTAATTCTGTTTCCCCATGGTACATCGAGACTTCACTTGTTGATAAAGTGAGTCATCTTATATTATTATGTTACTTTTCCTATGAATATAAACCAAGTAGTTGGGATTGGGAGATATATTATACATTTTCTTCATGGCCAATGTATTGCTTTCTTTTCTTTTTATAATTTCTGGATTCAGGATAAAACAAACTTTGGCCATTATTTTGTTTATGAATTGTTTCTTTTGGTTAGAAAGTGTTTAGTTATCCTCTTGATCTGTAGAGGATGCCAAATTTGGACTGATAGATAATGGGTCAATTTACCAAAGCAGCATTAGAAATAAGCATCTGAGTTGCGTGCCTTGAATCCTATAAAAAAGAATAAATAAAAAAATAAAAAAGATCCACATCTTCCTAAGGTGCAGTGATACCAGCTTTAAATCTGGAACTGATTATGGGTCTATTTGCCATAGCAGCATCAGAAGTACGAGACCAATGCAGTGTGCTTGAATCCTATCAAAAAAAAAAGAGTCAAAACTCAAAAGACCATAAGATCTTGGTCATCCTGTTGTGTAAGTCATATCCTCAAGTTTTGTTGATGTACGAAGCCCCTTCTTATGAAGAACTTCACCAAATTTGATTTTTTTTTTCTCATACCCCCCCCCCCCCCCCCCAACACACACACACACACAACAACCCAATGTCTTTCTCATCCTCAAACAAATCTCAAAAATCTTTGTATTCCCAAATAACCCTAAAAAAATCTTTCAATTTTTCCAAAAAACTTCCAAAATGATTGCAATGCCCTAAAAATGAACTGAAAGAAGCAACAAAGAGAATGTACAAGTGAGGGTACTTTAGTCATTTGAGGATTATTTGGGAAAAATATAGATTTGTTGGGGAGCATTTAGAAATAAGCAAATTTGTGGGGTTATATGAGAAAAACTCTTTACCGTTCTCTACGCAATGAGAAGCTTCATTTGCCCTTGAATTTTTTCCACCTGAAATATCATCCATGCAGTCTTACCGTCACCAAACAACTCTATACTATTTGTTATGTTTGATCAGTGAGGAAAACAAAGTTCAAACTTCGCAGCATGCCTAGTCCAACTCCAAAGGGGAGAGAGAAACTTGTTCTACTCACCTGCTAGCATTAACTAGTATAACTAATACCATTTATGAGTCGTTAGGACCACCCTACAAGGCATATAGTCTTTTTTTATTTTCTCACCTGCCATTTCAAAATCATTACAGTGCTAGCTTGTTACCTTTGTGTAAAGTCTAATCAGACTAACACTTAGATGCAGTAGTGTTATATTCTAGGAATCAATCTGACAGCTAATCAATGTCACCGATCTAATTGGCCAGGTCGGTGAATATCAGGTGGGAGGTTTTCCGTTCAATAGAATGTTTCTTAATTACAAAACCATCTTTCAATTACCTTCTTTGGTTAAACACAAATTAGACTGGTATAAGTCAGTCTCAATATACTGTATATCAGTATAACCTCTGTATAAAGAATATTAATTCACTTATTCAGTACTTGGAGTGAGGTACGCTTATAGCGAATCTCCTTAAGACAATTACATCCTCCGCTACGGTGCTAACGGGTTACTGACGCTGGTCTCTCAAGATACAACACTCATTCACGGTATTTGAATAGCACTACCAAATCACCGTATGGTCGAACCGTAGTTAACCAGTACCTTCACATGATTATCAATGCAGCAGGACCAAGACAAATCTTGGGAGAATATTTGTCTTTACTTTGGAGGAACACCCACTGTAGAGAAAGGAGGGAGATAGAAGAATATTCTTCTTTGAAAGTCATAAATTCAGACAATTCTATTAAAATATCTGTTGAATTTTTTGAGCCTTCTTTCCGAACGAATCTTGCATCAGAATCCGAGTTACTTCCTCACTTCGGAATCCGAGTTACAGAGTATTCAGAACTCGAGTTATAGAAGAAGGGGGAGAGAGAGATGCACACTGTCGTTGTGTTTGTGTTTCTAAAATGAAAGAAAGGAGTGCTATTTATAGCGTTCCAGGAAGGGCAGAGGCGTAAATTGGAGTCCGAACGGTTGCAACGGTTCGGTCTAAACCGTTCAATGGATCGTTCCAGACAGGAACCGCACAGACCATTGCAAGGGTTCGCGTGCAGTTTTCTTTCAGCCGTTGCGCGGGTCCGGATAGCAGAGCGGGCGCGATTCGCTGTAACACCGTACCGTGAGGCCCGATTCAAAAAGAATCAGACTGGGTAGGATTACCGAACCCAAACCCGAACTTGAACCTGAGCCCGGACTCGGGCTTCAGCACTGGGGCTGGCGCCGGTCTGCTGCCGCTGCCGCTGGCGTTGCGCGCGCGGGCATGGTTTCCCCTAATCTCGCGCGAAAACTCCAAGTACCTAAAGGGCACATCCTTTATTCCCATTTTTGTCTATTTAAACAATTCAAACTTCTATCTCATGTCCAATGTGGGGCTAAATTCTTTTAGCTAACTTTAGTCCCCTTTGGCTTTTGAATTAGACAAAATTTAGACTTGAATATCTTATTCATTCGAAGTCGGAATTGAACATGTGAATATACCATGTTCATCCCTAATGGATGGAGAACACATTCCAACCATTATCCAATTTATTCTATCAACGAATCTCGTCGTAATTCAATTCAAAGATTCACATTTAATTCTTCATATTTCCCAACAATCCCCTACATTGAATGGAGATTCAAGGAATTGACACACAAAGAGACTGACTCTATAGTGAAAGGTACTTTAGAGAAGAAACTGCATCAGGATAGGTGAACTAGGTTTGAACCTTCCAAAGCGAAAGCTTTATCGGACTTACTGGCTAATCAGTGAACTAAATCTTGAACTGTAAGCCAAGTCCACAAGCTTCACACAGTAACTTTTCAAATCAACTTTAGTTTTCAGTTGTGTCCATTTTTTACCCTGAACATTCTTAGTTTCAGAGAGTATCTTTGGGGAATCACAGCCTCCATAGAAATTCCGAAAGAGCCGACCCAGCTCTATACTCACATAGGTGATCGTCCTATTAAGAGTAGTCTATTTTACTCTACTTGTTTTAATAACAAGATATAGGCATCATTAAAAGCGCTAAGCTTATCCTTAATCCACTTGTAAAAAGCACTTGTGTGCACCTTAGGAATGGATTGGGGTCAAGCTCCTAAGTGCTTACTTGCTGAGTCAATCATAACTAGTTTTTCCTCTTGAACTTAGTCTGTGGGATCTCCATTTGCTAAGTGAGGTTCCATTAAGCTGAGTCGGTAAGGTTAGGTTTTTAGACCCATTCCCTTTCGATGCGTAGTTTATACGCGCTCTACTTAAAACTTTGGTAAACGGATCCTCTAAATTACCTTTTGACGAGACAAAGTTTATAGAGATAATTCCATTTGAGAGCAACTGCTTAACGGTATTATGTTTACGACGAATATGTCTAGACTTACCGTTATATATAAAATTTTGTGCCCTAGCTATAACTGCTTGATTATCGCGGTGAATGCATATAGCGGGCACTGGCTTTGGCCATAATGGTACATCTTTCAAAAATTGTCGAAGCCATTCTGCTTCTTCTCTGGTCATATCTAAGGCTATAAATTCTAATTCCATAATGGAACGGGCAATACATGTTTGTTTGGAAGATTTTCAAGATACCGCTACTTCTCCTAGAGTAAATACGTATCCGCTAGTTGATTTTGATTCCTCAGAATCTTCAATCCTATTAGCATCACTGTATCCTTTAAGTACATGTAGATACTGTCCATATCTCAAGGCATATTTTTTGTATGTGATACGTAACCTAATACTCGTAGTAGAGCAGTTCAATGATCATCACTAGGGTTACTAGTATATCTGCTTAACTTGCTTACAGTGTAAGCAATATCGGGTCTAGTGCAATTCATTAAATACATTAAACTTTCGATAATCTGAAAATACTTCAACTAGCGTACTCCAGTTCATGTATTCTTACGAAGGTGGATGTTTGGGAGAAAAGGATTTGTATTCTCCTTTATCTCATGATTTTTGACTCTTTCTATCATTTTATCCACGTAGTGAGATTGAGATAGACTGATTACATCTGGTATTCTTGTGATTTTAATTCCTAATATTACATCAACAACCCCCAGATCCTTCATGTCAAAATTGTTGGATAACATTCTTTTAATGTACTTAATAATTTCAATATTAGTCTCAAGTATCAACATGTCGTCTACATAAAGACAAACAATGATACTTGCATTTTCAACTGTTTTAGTGTAAACACACTTATCGCATTCATTGATAGTGAATCCATTTTTGATCATGATACTATTAAATTTCTCATGCCATTGTTTTGGAGCCTGCTTTAGACTGTGTAAGAATTTTACCAATTTACACACTTTGTGTTTTTGGCCCTTGATTATAAATCTTTCAGGCTGCTCAATATATATTTCTTCATTTAATTCACAGTTTAAGAATGCAGTCTTGACATCCATTTGATGGATATATAAGTTATGCAATATTGCAATTGCAATTAACATCCGAATGGAGGTTATTCTTGTTACTGGTGAATAAGTATCGAAGTAGTCAAGTCCTCCCTTTTGTCGATAACCCTTGGCTACTAATCTAGCCTTGTACTTATCGATAGATCCATCGGGTTTTAATTTTCTTTTGAAAATTCACTTACTCCCAATTAGTTTACTGGTAGGAGGCAAGTTTGCTAATTCTCAAGTATGATTACTTAGTATGGATTCTATTTCGCTATTTATAGCTTCTTTCCACATTTGTGCTTCTGAGGTAGACATAGCCTCTTTAAATGTTTGAGTCTCGCTTTCAATAGCATATGCTATGAAATTTGGACCAAAAGATTTTGAGATTCTAGATCTCTGACTTTTTCTTGGTTCAATTTCCACATTAACAATCGGTTCCTTGGGGCTTTCATCTCCGAATGCCATCTCATATGTTCTTTTTTCAGAAGTCTTATCTGTTTTCCGTTGGTATGGAAAGATGTCTTCAAAGAACACATCTCTAGATTCAATAGTCATGTTTACATGAATATCTGGTATTTCTGATTTATGAATCAGAAATCTATAGGCACTACTATTTAAGGCATAGCCTATGAATATGCAGTCCATTGTTATTGCTCTCAACTTAGTCTTTTTAGGTAGTGGTGCTAGTACCTTTGCAAGGCACCCCCACATTTTGAGGTAATAGTAGGAAGGTGTCCTTCCATGCCATAGCTCAAATGATATAAGACCAAGTTTCTTTTGGGGTACTTTGTTTAGAATATAATTTACAGTTAACAAAGCTTCCCCCCACAAGTTCTGCGGAGATCCAGAACTTACAAGCATGGAATTGACCATCTCCTTCAAAGTTTTGTTCTTCCATTCAGCAATTTCATTTTGCTGAGGAGGATATGATGTAGTTTGATGGATTATACCAAATTTAGCACATAACTCACTAAAATCATTTGATTCATATTCTTCGCCTCGATTGGATTTTAGATTCTTGATATTCTTATTGAGTTGATTCTCAACTTCAGTTTTATATGTTATAAACATATTCATTGTTTCATCCTTGCTGTTTAGAAGATACACATAACAGTATCTTGTACAGTCATCAATAAAAGTAATAAAATACTTTTTCCCGCCTCTAGTTGGCGTAAACTTTAAGTCACACAAATCGCTATGAATTAACCCTAACGGTTCTATATTTCGATCAATTGAGTGAAATGAATTATTTCGCGAACTTGGTCTCAACACAAATCTCACACTAGCGAATTTCTTCCAAGTTGAGTTTAGGAATATATCCTAAATTAGACAAGTTTTTTAAAGACTTGTAATTTACATGCCTTAATCTAGCATGCCATAAAATAGGAGACTTAAGCAAATAAACAGAAAATTTTTCTTTATTTATAAGCTTAGGGTATAAATACACAGATTTTTTGTCCACAACTGCAACATTGGCCTTAAAAAGGCCATCAACAAGATAACTCTTACCCACATACATCTCACCCTTTGTAAGTATAAATTTATCTGATTCGAAAACCATTCTAAATTCCTTTCTTACTAAGTATTGATCCAGAGATCAGATTCTTGCAGATATCTGGAACATGTAGCACATCGTTCAGAGTAAGCTCTTTCCCAGATGTCCACTTCAGGATGACCTTTATTTTTCCCTCAACCTTGGAGACTGCTGAGTTTCCCATGAAGAGTTACTCATTTTGCTCTAGTTTTTGATATTTAGAGAATAATAATTTCTCAGAGCAGATGTGCCGAGTAGCCCCAATATCTACCCACCAATCTTTATTGTTGGTCGTCAGATTCACTTCTGACACCACAGCTGAAAGGCTTGGTGACGCATGGTCGGTCAGGTTTGCCTGTGGATGGTTCTTCTTGTTCTTTTTGAGACGGCTGCGACATTCATTCGCCTTATGTCCCTCTTTGTTGCAGGTGTAGTAAGTTCCCTTGAAGCGCATGTTCTTGCCTTTTTAGACCTTGTCTTTGTACCCTTGGGCAGTCTTCTTCCGCTTTAAGCCTTTGGAAGTAGACGCTTTCCTCTTTGAGTCTTCGATCACATTTGCCTTGGCTTTATAGGAGTTCTTATTGCTCCTTTTCTCAGACTTTCGGTTGTCCTCCTCAATTCGAAACCTCACAATGAGATATTCCAACTTCAGCTCCTTGCGCTTGTGCTTTAGGTAGTTCTTGAAATCTCTCCACGCAGGTGGGAGTTTCTCCACAATAATAACAACCTGAGGTAGATTCATCATACCTTCAGCCTCTATCTCGTGCAAGATAAGTTGGAAATCTTGCACCTGATTGATCACAGTCTTGTTGTCCATCATCTTGTAATCCAGAAATCGTCCTACGACGAACTTCTTGGTACTGGCAACCTCAGTCTTGTCCTTATCAAGACTGGCACATAACTTCTTTGCCGTTGTGATTGGACTGTAGACATTGTAAAGAGAGTCATCCAGTCCATTTAAAATATAATTTCGGCAAAGAAAGTCACCTTGCGTCCATGCATCGACTGCAAAGACTGAGTGCCAATCAGTTCCGGTTTCTGGTGGATCCTCTTGCAGGAATTTGATCAAATGCAGAGTGGTTAAGTAGGAAAGCATCTTCTGTTGTCACCTCTTGAACTCTATGCCATCGAATTTTCCTGACTTCTCCGGCTTCGGATTAGGAAGTGTAGCAGACATCAAAATTTAAATCTGCATGTTTGGTGCCTTACTTGAGCTGTCTTGATTAGTCTCAGACATTTTCTGCAATTTCAAGTAGAACAGAAGTAAGTAACTTCAATTATACTTGTCTTAAGATTGTTATATTCTAGGAATCAATTTGACAACTAATCAATGTCACCGATATAATTGGCCATGTCGGTGAATATCAGGTGCGAGGTTTTTCGTTCAATAGAACGTTCCTTAATTATAGAACCACTTTTCAATTACCTTCCTTAGTTAAACACCAATTAGACTGGTATAAGTCAGTCTCAATATACTGTATATGAGTATAACCCCTGTATAAAGAATATTAATTCACTTTTACATTAAATAAGGGAAAAGAGAGGTCTGATGTAAAGGTCAAATTTGGCTGTGGGCTCACGGACATACAATATTATGGAATTCGGTTCATGTGTGTGAGCCACACACACATATTATAAGAGAACCAATCCCGTGTTGACACGCGGAAAAGATGTCGGGTTTTAAGGGGATAAAACTTTAAATTCTTTGAACCTTTTATAATAGGTTCGAAGAATTTAAAACTTTGTCCCCTTAAAACCCGACATCTTTTCCAAGTGTCAACATGAGATTGGGCCTCTTATAATATGTGTGTGACTCACATACATGAACCGAACCCTAATATTATGAGCCTTGGGTACATGTATCCCTCGTCATCACTAATGGAAAAAATGTCGGGTTTTAAGGGGACAAAACTTTAAATTCTTTGAACCTCTTATAATAGGTTCGAAGAATTTAAAACTTTGTCCCCTTAAAACCCGACATCTTTTCCAAGTGTCAACATAAGATTGGGCCTCTTATAATATTTGTGTGTGACTCACATACATGAACCGAACCCTAATATTATGAGCCTTGGGTGCATGTATCCCTCGTCATCACTAATGGAAAAGATGGGTTTTAAGGGGACAAAACTTTATATTCTTTGAACATCTTATAATAGGTTCGAAGAATTTAAAACTTTGTCCCATTAAACCCCGACATCTTTTCCAAGCGTCAACATGTAATAGGGCCTCTTATAATATTTGTGTGTGACTCACATACATGAACCGAACCAATATTATGAGCCTTGGGTGCATGTATCCCTCGTCATCACTAATGGAAAAGATGTTGGGTTTTAAGAGGACAAAACTTTAAATTCTTTGAACCTCTTATAATAGGTTCGAAGAATTTAAAACTTTGTCCCTTAAACCCCGACATCTTTTCCAAGTGTCAACACGAGATTGGGCCTCTTATAATACGTGTGTGTGACTCACATACATGAACCGAACCCTAATATTATGAGCCTTGGGTGCATGTATCCCTCGTCATCACTAATGGAAAAGATGTTGGGTTTTAAGGGGACAAAACTTTAAATTCTTTGAACCTCTTATAATAGGTTTGAATAATTTAAAACTTTGTCCCCTTAAAACCCGACATCTTTTCCAAGTGTCAACATGAGATTGGGCCTCTTATAATACGTGTGTGTGACTCACATACATGAACCGAACCCTAATATTATGAGCCTTGGATGCATGTATCCTTCGTCATCACTAAGCAAAGCAAGAAATCATGATGATATAAAGAACAAAGAAAGGCTTGGATTTGTGAAGGCAAGAGAGAGGCTACAGCTACATCATGGGTGCGATCGCTGAGAACAGAAACAAAAGATGGTCCCTTGAGGGAGCAACAGCCTTGGTCACTGGAGGCACCAAAGGAATTGGGTACCTTCTCCTTTCTTCCACTCTTTCAGCTTTAAGTTCTTTGTTTTGAATGGTAGAAAATTATTGAATTAATTTTCTATGATTTGAATAGCAGTTTAAAAGGATTTGAAAATTTACTCTTTTATCTTTCAGTTGATAGTTTTCTGTATTCTTAAGTTAGCGTCATAGTGAGATTGGTACACTCTTAAAGGTGATGTCTGATGTTTTTCAGTTATCATTTGTTGCTTTTTCCTAAAAGAAGCTCAGGAATCTTACAGTACTGAAACAAATAGAACAGTAACAATAGTTTTCTGCGTCAATGATCTGCAAATGTGTGGAGCATAGTTTTGAATCTGGTCCTTGTTATTAGCTGATTCATTACCATCTTCTTTGTCGTTTCTGCTATATTTTTTTCCCCCCTATCTCACGTATTTTGGCACTCAACTTTAAATAATGGGGGAAAAGAGGGGGACCCTGATGCAGAGGGCAAAGTGGGCTGTGGGTTCATTGGCATCACAATATTATATGAGATTTGGCGTTTGCATGCTCCTCGTGCTCACTTAAACAAAGAGAAAAAATATATATATCATAATAATAATGCAAAGGATAAAACTAGGTTTGTCATCTCAAAAAAGGAGAGGCTAGGTTTGTGAAGGCAAGAAAGAGGGTACAATGACATCATGGGTGAGATTGCTGAGAACAGAGGCAAAAGATGGTCTCTTGAAGGAGCAACAGGCTTAGTAACTGGAGGCACCAAAGGGATTGGATAGCTTCTTCTTTCTTCTTCTCTTTCTTTCTTAAGTTCTATGCTTTGAAGAACATTATTGAATTAATATTCTTTATTTCCAAAAGGCCCTTGTTGTTTGACTTAATCTTGAGAATTGGCACCTAGGTTTTCTTGGTTGGTTTGTTTATGGGTTTCTAGATTTGTAGTTCCAAGTTGGTCTAGATTTGTAGGGTCAGGGAAAACAAAAAGGGAAATTGCAGTTTAAGAGAATTTGAAATTTTTTACTCTTTCACTTCAATAGTGTTCTGTTTTCTTAATTAGCATCATAGTGAGTGAAGAAATTACTCATGTCCTGTTTTTTTACAAATTACAAATGTTATAGCAATTACTGAAGTTGGGGTGTGCTTGTCTTTCATTTTGGATCAGTTGTTTTGTGTTTGTACTGCTTTTTCTGATTTTTTTTTTTTTTTTTTTTTGGTGTGGAGGTGCCATCTATGTGGTGATAGATGTACAAAAATTAATATCTTGGCCCTGTACTTTTATAGTTGGGAATACAGGTGGTGGGTTGTAACAACTATTTATATTAATAAAATAGGCCGGGCAAGTGTCACTGTAGCACAGTGGTGAAACCATCTTGCAGTGGGTAAAATGTGTGGGGTTCAAATCTCGCTTGCATCAGACTATATTGCTTCAGAAAAATAAATATAGGCTGGGGCTTTCGATTTTGAGTCCCCGCCCTTTGCCTCAAAAAAAAATTACTGAAGTTGTGCTAAAAGTTATGATTTCTGTGATAGATAGAAACTACGATTTGTTTGTGAACAACTGCCACAAACTTGTCATAAATTAGCTTGATTTTGCTTGATTGTGTCATGGGGAACACTCATTTGTTGGCTTTTTCTTGATTGAATAGATATGCCATAGTTGAAGAGTTGGCTCGATTCGGAGCAACTGTCCACGCATGTTCGAGGAACCCGTCAGAGCTCGACAAATGCTTGCAAGAGTGGAAGACACAGGGCTTCAATGTCAGTGGATCTGTGTGTGATGTATCTTCTCGAGCTGAGCGAGAGAAGCTGATGGAGACAGTCTCTTCCCTGTTCCATGGGAAGCTCAACATACTCGTAAGTTATAGCAACTTTCTGTGGAATACTTGAGTTAAATGATATTCTAAGTATCTAGTGAGTACTATCAAGAAAAGTGGCCAACTTCATAGGCATAGATGAAATCTATCTAAGTTGAGAATGAAGTTCAGCACACTTGCACAATTGTTTGAAGCCATTACATCATTGGTTATTTGACACACTTAGTAACAAGTTTTTGCTATAGAGTATGTTTGCCTGAATTTTCTAGAAGATGCTTGATAGTTTGTATAGCTGCCAGTTATGGGTAAATAGTGATGGCTCCTAACATTCTACCAGAAACAAAGCTCGTGCTAATGAGTTAATTTGGACATAGTCGCAAGTTTATTGCCAGCTAACTTTCAAAAGATATACTCTCTTTTAAACAAAGAGTACACTAAAGAAAATGAATTAAAAGTTAAAAAGATGTGCAAATGCACCAGTCCTCAAAGCCTCTCTCCGTTAAACCGAGTTGACCACGGTTCCAAATCATGGAAGCAGCACAATAACTGACCTGATATTTTGACACAATGAAGTTGATGACATTATTTTGCTATGAGCCAAGACAAGAAAGCCATATTGTAAACATGCGAGGCCAGTTTGCTAGTTTGGAAATTTACCTTGTTATTGGGTTTTGGGTTTATGTCCTTTGTTCAAGCCTTCACGGTTAAATAGGCATCAATAAACCAGAAGGATCAAACACTCAGAAGGATGAAGAGATCAACAAGGGAAAAACAAGCAAGTGTTTAGTTCATAGTAATTGTGATTTTAGGGGCATGTACATGATATTAGATGTCTGGTCTAACAAGTTGCCCACTAGAAAGCATGAATATGGAGATGGGAAGGGCATGTTACATGATACTAGATGTCTGGTCTAACAAGTTGCCGGCTAGGAGGCATGTACACGGAACACTGGAACATGACAAGAATACGACAACACAAAATATCCTTGAAAAGTAGGATACGGGGAATGGTTGTGTGCATTTTTTTTCAAATATAATATACATCAAAACTCATTATGATTAGGACAAGTTTAATTAGAAAATAAATGTTATAAAAAAACTTAACATTTTAAATTCATTACTTCTAATCAAGTAACTAAATCTCCCCTGACACATATATCAGCGTAAGAGGAGACACATCGCGTTCATGTATTTCGATTAGTTGATCTAGTTATTTTTTTGAGTTGACTTTTTTCTTTTATATAGTAGTCTTTAGTCCCATGTTGGTTGTGAGAACTTTCTTTAATTTTGTAAAGCCTATTTAAAGATTATTTTCTCTAGTTAATAAAGGTAATGAATGCTGAATTATTTTGATAAAACTATTTTGATTGATTATCTCACTCAAAAATTTATACAGGAGTGTGAAACTTTAAGGAGTCCTAGTCTACGAAGGTGAACCCTTAACTAGCCCTAGTTTAGGAGGGTGAACCCTAACTAGCCTATCCCACCACCATCCATCACCTCTCACAATTTCCACTTCTCCCTTTCTCTTTTCCTTCAAAAAAAAACCTACTCCAAACCCTAATCCTGACTCAAAACCTAGTCCCCTCCTATTTCTCTCTCTCTCTCTCTCTCTCTCACAGCCCCGCCCCTGCTGTCTCTGCTCCCACTGCCTTTGCTCCCATTGTCCCTGTCGCCTACCCGTGCCACCTGCTCGCCAGACCGCACCCGCGCCTTCTCCCCCTCACTTGTCGTGACCTCCTCCCTTCCCCTAGTAGCCACCGCCTCCCATCTCCTCCTTCACCGCCGCCTCATCTTCCCCTCTCTCACCCCCTTTTTGCCGCCGCCCCATCATCTTAATCACCTCTTCATCCGACAGTAGTCGCCATCCTCCGACCTTGCCGACAATGAGATCTCACTTCATCGACCTCACCGTTGATAAGATCTCCTCTCAGAGACCTTACCGATGATGAGATTTCATCCCTGCATTGACTCAACGTTGCCACCGACTCTGCTGATCTCTTTCGTCTCCGCCTTCTTCTCCATCTTCTTCTTCTCCTTCATGGACCCAACCGTTGACTAGACACGAATCGACATCAACCACCATCAACCCAATCTCATCCACCATTAACGGGATCTTAGACCTCCGCCAACATTAACCTCCCTCGCTCATCGTTGCCAAGATCTAACAACCTCGATTATGTCTCGCTATTGTCGACTACTACCAGCCTCGCTGCCTTCAACAACTCCCTTGCTGCAGGCGACGCACTAAGCTCACGGGATATTCTTCTTCTCCTTCATGGACCCAATCGTTGACCAGACACGAATCAACATCAACCACCATCAACCCAATCTCATCCACCATTAACGGGATCTTAGACCTCCGCCAACATTAACCTCCCTCGCTTATCGTTGCCAAGATCTAACAACCTCGATTAGGTCTCGCTATTGTCGACTACTACCAGCCTCGCCGCCTTCAACAACTCCCTTGCTGCAGGCGACGCGCTAAGCTCACGACCACCAAATCCGAGCTGCATATGAACCGGGTCTATTTCAACCTCCTGCATTTCAGGGTTAGATGTTCTTGCAACCACAACTCGACCTGCATCCAATCTCCATAGAAACCCGACCCGTTGCAACTCAAATCTTTCAGTAGCTGATCCAGAACTGTTGTAGAAAACAGACCCATTAACAACCTGGTTTGATATTTTGGTCATTTTTTAGCCGTTTAGAGCCCAATTTGAGCTATTGTGAAACGCTGGAGTCGTGAGAGACCCTACATATCCTAGCAGATATCAGCAGGACAGTGAGGTCAAACACGATTCTCAATAAGTGACTTTCTTGATCACGATCATTTATTTGTAGAGTTTTGATAATTCATCTCTAGAAATCTCAAGAATTTTATCTGCCTCACTATTGTCCTTATATTTGTGAGATTGTGTGCTTTTGCGACTTGCAATTATTACTCTAGATATTGATTGTAGAAACTTGCACGTATAACGTAGCTACTATTGTTAATTTGTTCATGATTAAAATTGCTTAGCATGCATATGTTTCTTCTTGTTAATTCTATCAATAAGCATTATTAGTTTTAATCAGTCCTACCTGAAGATCGTAGCATATTGGTAAAGCGTAGTTTTGATAGTTTTATCGCTGAAGTCCTATCACACGGACACATTTCACATCAATTCATTTCAAATACCTCAATCACATCAATCCATTTCACACAAGCCAAACACAGGGATAGAATCGCTTTGAAGTGTTTGTGCTTCATAAGTTGCTTGACTCTATTGTGAGAGTGTGCAGTCGGTACAAATGGTTCATCTGACCTAGCATTTGGTCGGACAGACTGAGCCCAAATAGGTTGTGAAATAAATGAAAAAGGTAGGATTTTCATTGTGATTTAGGTGGCTATGATGTATGGGATGCTTCATAGTAGGGTTATTGATGGGTTGTAAATAAAACCATAGCTGATGAGTTCTAGGGCAGTGATTGGATGATGAAGACTCCCATGCCCTAGAGAGAGGGAATGGGTTTAATGTCTCTTATAGATGATTAAGGGAAGGTTGGTTCTTGTCATCCAGGGGTAGTGGTTTTCACCAATTGAGAGGGTTTTTCGCTAATGATTAGGGTTTTATAAAGGGTAAATCTGTTCTTAAAGCAAAATACCTTGCATCAGATTGTGCAGGAAAGGAATATTGTTGAGATCTAATCAGGGGATGGTTGTTACTCTCTTGTATTCCATTTATATTAGTGAATATCCTCAGATGGCATCAGAAAGAGCTGATCTTGATTTAAATTTATGTTTCTTAATAGTATATCATGCATGATTGACAATGTTTTCTAACTGGAAATTGCAACCTTTACTGCAATACAGAAGAATAATGGACCAAAAAACTTTTAATGTATCGAACCCACTTCATTTTTCCGTTGATTTGTGAAGCATGTTGACTCCAGACTTTCTACCTTGTGCATGTCCCTTTCGATTTTTTTATGGTGGAAATCTTGCTCAGCTTAATGCCCTGTGGACGATTGAACATCATACCTTGTTTTATTATCATGATCTATGAACCCTCATCTTCATCTACATAACTTCATTCCTTATCCAGCTCTAGTTTTTCTTGTTGCATTGCGAACCGTGATTTATGCATGTGTTTGTGTATACATGTTCATAACTGCGTGCTATCTATGAAGATCAACAATGCAGGAGTACTCTTGATGAAGCCAACTGTGGATTGCACCATTGAAGAGTACTCAGCTTTGATGTCTACCAATTTTGAGTCTGCTTTCCATCTGAGCCAGCTAGCTTACCCCCTTCTCAAGGCATCGGGAGCGGGCAGCATTGTTCAAATTTCATCAACAAGCGCAATAAGAGTTAACCTACATACAGCTATTTATGCAGCATCTAAAGGTATGGTTTGGTAAAAGCCCGACTGAAAAGGTTAGCTTCACAGTTTTACCTGATGCATCGTTGCTTCTCCTTGTTCTCTTAGGAGCGCTTAATCAGCTCTCAAAGAATCTGGCGTGTGAGTGGGCGAAGGATAGCATTCGAACCAATTGCATTGCCCCAGGGCTCACCAGAACTCCACTTGTACAACTATGATGAACGAGGACGTGGAGGCTTACGCAGCAGCTGCAATCCCCATGGGTCGCATTGGCGAGCCGGAGGACGTTGCTTCTCTAGCTGTGTTCCTCTGCCTACCTGCTGCTTCTTACATTACTGGTCAAGTTATTTGTGTTGATGGGGGGAAGACTGTAACTAGTTAGCGATATATGTGCGAGATTTGCGGGACTTCACGTTGTTATCTGGTGACATAAATTTGCACTTGACGTTTGAATAAAAGTCTCTCACAAATATTTTAACAATGTTGTTTTGCTTGATATATCATTACTGTGAACATGATTGAGAGCCACAATTTTTCTGGAGTCGTAAATCATCGGAGGCATAGTGCAAATTATCATTTTCTCCGTGAAGCACATATAAAAAAAAATTCTTTTACAGGCTGCAAGATAATTTTCCCATTTTGTAGCTCATCTTGTGGCATTTTCACAAACACTTCTCGTGGATCATGGTTCCCCTCTCTTGTTGCATTCTTCTTCTTGTGGTCGCCATCTTGAAAATTTCCCTGCTGCAATCTCCTTCAAATGTCAGTTGCTAACCAATTATTTCATCTCTTGTCCTTTTTCTGACAACTACTGTATATCCATCTTCTCGTTCATTGGTTTGTGCTCAACAATATCTCGTGCTGTGTCCCGACGATTGCCACAAAACTGTATACTAAGAGATGATAAATTTGTTTATATTTGGAGAGACCAAGAAAGTTGAGCTTCAGAGTGAAGCAGATGAGCAACAGAGAGCAGCAATGCTAACAACAAAGAGAAGATGCTGCTTTAGTTACAGGAGGAAGCAAAGGAATCGGGTATGTGCTCTCTCTCTCTCTCTCTCTCTCTCTCTCTCTCTCTCTCTCTCTCTCTTCTTTTCATGATAAATATCAAGTATTATGCAACTATTTCTCTTGCTTAGAGTTTAAATCAAGATACCTTTCACATGGTGTATTATGGCTATCTCATACCGAAACCATTAGTAACGATGAGGAGGAGTTTATCAAGTTTTAAATCACATACTGTGCATATATGATGCACATACTGTTCTTATATGTTGTGACTAAAACATAGGGTCATATTGTTTCAACTAGACATGCCATAGTTGAGGAGTTAGCTGGTTTCAGCGCAGCAGTTCACACGTGTTCTCGCAATGGACCAGAGCTGGACAGTTGCTTACAATTGTGGAAGGAATTGGGCTTCTGCGTCGCTGTTTCAGTCTGCGATGTGTCTTCTCGAGCTGAGTATCTATCATTTTCCATGGAAAACTCGACATACTTGTAAGCACGCAGTTTATGAATATGAATCTATGGTGAAAATAGTAGTAAAGGTAGATAGAGAAGTAGTAGTCGCACAAGATTATATCGTCATATTGAATCTTTCAAATTTTATGTGGTAAGCAATTGTTTCTTCTTTTTCCCCATTTTCTTCCTTTTTCGACCATCTACACCATAAAGATACATCTCTAATTCAGGATCTGAACGTAAACTGATATTAAAACTGGATCTTAATTTTTTACTCAGGTTTATGAATGTAATGTAAAAAGTTATATCATTGTGCGACAATGACACTGAAAATAGCTCTAAAACCACCTACAAACACAACAAATCAAATGGAAGCAGCAGCATTGAGCCGAGTCCCCGTGCGATGCACACGATCTGAGACTGGTCCAAATTTTCACGAGTCTAAATCGGTGTCCAACAATTCCATTGCAAGAATCAATTTTCTCCTGACATCTAACACGTTGGTTAGTTGTCTGTTCTCAAGGACGACGTTGAGAACAGAATCGAGAGGGGAACTGGGAAGGAGAAGGAGTCGAGCTCTGGTCCGAGCTCGAGCTTGAATCTTGAGGTGTCGACGGTCAGCTTAGCCGAATCCGGCGGCGGATCTGATCGGTGTCCGAGGTACGGGATGACGTCCGTTTGCGGACGGCGGCGAGAGTTCTCCGGGTGCTCGCCATGTCACGTGCCATTGGTAACGGCCGTTATCTCAACAGTCATCTTCTCCATTAAACCGACCGTATTAAAGACAGTGTCACTGATTTTGGTATTTAATTATTTATTAGGTGACAGTTATTTAAATCCGTTCGTGGTGTCGGAACCGGAGCCCGGAGGTGACGATAACTGAGAGGACCGTCGACGACGAGTGCCTGATTCTGGCCAGTGACGGGCTTTCGGATGTAGTGACCAACGAGATGGCGTGCGAGATCGTTAGGATGTCCCTGAGGGACAACGCAAGCGGCCGCGGCGGCGGGAGGGGCCAGCAGGGATCAGATAAGGCGTGCTCGGACACGGCGATGCTGCTGACGAAGCTAGCCATCGCGAGGCAGAGCGCGGATAACGTTAGGGTGGTCTTTACTTTGGAGGAACACCACGCTGTAGAGAAAGGAGGGAGATAGAAGAATATTCTTCTTTGAAAGTCACAGAGTCAGACAATTCTATTAAAGAATTTGTTGAATTTTCTGAGTTCTCTCTCAGAACGAATCTTTCTTCAAACTCCAAGTTACTTCTTCACTTCTGAATCCGAGTTACAGAGTATTCAGCACTCGAGTTATAGAAGAAGGGGGAGAGAGAAAATGAAAGAAACGAGCGCTATTTATAACGTTTAAGGAAGGGCATAGGCGTAAATTGGAGTCCGAACGGTTGCAACTGTACCGTTGCAATGGATCGTTCCAGACAGAAACCGCACAGACCGTTATAACGGTTCGCGTGCAGTTTTCTTTCAGCCGTTGTGCGGGTCCAGATAGTGGAGCGGGCGTGATCCGCTGTAACACCGTACCTTGAGGCCCTATTCAAAAAAGAACCAGACAGGGTAGGATTACCGAACCCAAACCCGAATCCGAGTCCGGCTTCGGCACTGACGCTGGCGCCAGTCTTCCGCTACTGCCGGCGGTGCGCGCACGGGCATGGTTTCTCCCTAATCGCGCGCGAAAACTCCAAGTATCCAAATGACACACCCTTTGTTCCCATTTTTTCTCTATTTAAACACTTCAAACTTCTATCTCATGTTCAATGTGGGACTAAATATTTTTAGCTAACTTTAGTCCCCTTTAACTTTTGAATTAGATAAACTTTAGACTTGAATATCTCATTCATTCAAAGTCGGAATTGAACATGTGAATATACCATGTTCATCCCCAATGGAAGGAGAACACATTCCAGCCATTATCTAATTGATTCTATCAATGGATCTCGCCGTAATTCAACTCAAAGATTCACATTTAATTCTTCATATTTTCCAACAATCCCCTACCATGAATGGAGATTCAAGGAATTGACACACAAAGAGACTGATTCTATAGTGAAAGGTACTTTAAAAAGAAACTGCATTAGGATAGATGAACTAAGTTTTGAACCTTCCATAGGAAAACTTTATCGGACTTACTGGCTAATCAGTGAACTAAGTCTTGAACTGTAAGCCAAGTCAACAAGCTTCACACAGTAACTTTTCAAATCAACTTTGGTTTTCAATTGTGTCCATTTTTTACCCTGGACATTCTTAGTTTCAGAGAGTATCTTTAGGGAATCAAAGCCTCCATAGAAATTTCGAAAGAGCCGACCCAGCTCTATACTCACATAGGTGATCGTCCTATTAAGAGTAGTGTACTTTACTCTACTTGTTTTAATAACAAGATATAGGCATCATTAAAAGCGTTAAGCTTATCCTTAATCCACTAAGCACTTATGTGCATCTTAGGAATGGATTAGAGTCAAGCTCCAAGTACTTACTTGTTGAGTCAATCATAACTAGTTTTTCCTCTTGAACTTAGTCCGTGGGATATCTAGTTGCTAAGTGAGGTTTTCATTAAGCTGAGTCGGTAAGGTTAGGTTTTTAGACCCATTCCTTTCGATGCGCAATTTATACGCGCTCTACTTAAAACTTTGGTAAACGGATCCGTTAAATTACCTTTTGACGAGACAAAGTTTATAGAGATAATTCCATTTGAGAGCAACTACTTAACGGTATTATATTTACGACGAATATGTCTAGACTTACCGTTATATATAAATTTTGTGCCCTAAATATAACTGCTTAATTATCCCGGTGAATGCATATAGCGGGCACAGACTCTGGCCATAATGGTATATCTTTTAAAATTGTCGAAGCCATTCTGCTTCTTCTCTGGCCTTATCAAAGGCTATGAATTCTGATTCCATAGTGGAACGGGCAATACATGTTTGTTTGAAAGATTTTCAAGATATTGCTGCTTCTCCTAAAGTAAATACGTATTCGTTAGTTGATTTTGATTCCTCAGAATCTGCAATCCTATTAGCATCACTGTATCCTTCAAGTATATGTAGATACTCTCTATATCTTAAGGCATATTTCTTTGTATGTGATACGTAACCTAATACTCATAGTAGAGCAGTCCAATGATCATCACTAGGGTTAATAGTGTACTGCTTAACTTGCTTACAGCGTAAGCAATATCGGGTCTAGTGCAATTCATTAAATACATTAAACTTTTGATAATCTGAGAATACTCCAACTAGCGTACTTCAGTTCCTGTATTCTTACGAAGGTGGATGTTTGAGAGAAAAGGATTTGTATTCTTTTTTATCCCATGATTCTTAATCTTTCTATCATCTTATCCACGTAGTGAGATTGAGATAAACTAATTCCATCTGGTGTTCTTATAATTTTAATTTCTAATATTACACCAACAACCCCCAGATCCTTCATGTCAAAATTGTTGGATAACATTCTTTTAGTGTACTTAATAATTTTAATATTAGTCCCAAGTATCAACATGTCGTCTACATAAAGACAAATAATGATATTTGCATTTTCAACTGTTTTAGTGTAAACACACTTATCGCATTCATTGATAGTGAATCTATTTTTGATCATGATACTATCAAATTTCTCATGCCATTATTTTGAAGCCTGCTTTAGACCGTATAAGAATTTTGCCAATTTATACACTTTGTGTTTTTGGCCCTTGGCTATAAATCCTTCAGGCTGCTACATATATATTTCTTCATTTAATTCACCGTTTAAGAATGCAGTCTTGACATTCATTTGATGGATATCTAAGTTATGTAATACTGCAATTGCAATTAACATCCGAATGGAGGTTACTCTTGTAATTGATGATTAAGTATTGAAGTAGTCAAGTCCTCCCTTTTGTCGATAACCCTTGGCTACTAATCTAACCTTGTACTGATTGATAGATCCATCGGGTTTTAATTTTCTTTTAAAAATCTACTTACTCCCAATTGGTTTACTGTTAGGAGGCAAGTTTGTCAATTCCCAAGTATGATTACTTAGTATGGATTCTATTTCGCTATTTATAACTTCTTTTCACATTTGTGCTTCTGGGGTAGACATAACATCTTTAAATGTTTGAGGCTCGCTTTCAATAGCACATGCTATGAAATCTGGACCAAAAGATTTTGAGATTCTAGATCTCTGACTTCTTCTTGGTTTAATTTCCACATTAACAATCGGTTCATTGGGCTTTCGTCTCTGAATGTCATCTCATGTGTTCTTTTTCAGAAGTCTTATTTGTTTTCTGTTTGTATGGAAAGATGTCTTCAAAGAACACATCTCTAAATTTGATAATCATGTTTGCATGAATATCTGGTATTTCTAATTTATAAACTAGAAATCTATAGGCACTACTATTCAAGGAATAGCCTATGAATATGCAGTCATTGTTCTTGCTCCTAACTTAGTCTTTTTAGGCAGTGGTGCTAGTACTTTTGCAAGGCACCCCGACATTTTGAGGTAATAGTAGGAAGATGTCCTTCCATGCCATAACTCAAATGGTATAGACCAAGTTTCTTATGGGATACTCTGTTTAGAATATAATTTACAGTTAAGAAAGCTTCCTCCCACAAGTTCTGCGGAGATCCAGAACTTACGAGCATGGAATTGACCATCTCCTTCAAGGTGCTGTCCTTCCGTTCAGCAATTCCATTTTGCTAAGATGTATATGATGCTGTAGTTTGATGGATTATACTAAATTTAGCACATAACTCACTAAAATCATTTGATTCATATTCTTCGCCTCGATCAGATTTTAGAATCTTGATATTCTTGTTGAGTTGATTCTCAACTTTAGTTTTATATGTTATAAACATATTCATTGTTTCATCCTTACTGTTTAGAAGATACACATAACAGTATCTTGTACAGTCATCAATAAAAATAATAAAATACTTTTTCCCGCCTCTAGTTGGCGTAAACTTCAAGTCACACAAATCGCGATGAATTAACCTTAACGGTTCTGTATTTCGATCAATTGAATGAAATGAATTATTTCGCGAACTTGGTCTCAACACAAATCTCACACTTGCGAATTTCTTCCAAGTTGAGTTTAGGAATATATTCTAAATCAGACAAGTTTTTTAAAGACTTGTAATTTACATGCCCTAATCTAGCATGCCATAAAATAGGAGACATAAGCAAATAAACAGAAAATTTTCCTTTATTTATAAGCTTAGGGTATAAATACACAGATTTTTTGTCCACAATTGCAACATTAGCCTTAAAAAGGCCATCAACAAGATAACTC
The DNA here is from genome assembly GCA_038442645.1 of Agave tequilana. Taxonomy (NCBI): domain Eukaryota; kingdom Viridiplantae; phylum Streptophyta; class Magnoliopsida; order Asparagales; family Asparagaceae; genus Agave; species Agave tequilana. The sequence goes on from JAVJIF010033790.1 coordinate 85,599, forward strand.
TTACCCACATACATCCGACCCTTAGTAAGTACAAATTTATTTGATTCGAAAACCATTCTAAATCATTTCTTACTAAGTATTGATTCAGAGATCAAATTCTTACGGATATCTGGAACATGTAGCACATCGTTCAGAGTAAGCTCTTTCTCAGATGTCCACTTCATGATGACCTTTATTTTTCCCTCAACATTGGAGACAGCTGAGTTTCCCATGAAGAGTTGCTCATTTTGCTCTAGTTTTTTATATTCAGAGAATATAATTTCTCAGAGTAGATGTGTCGAGTAGCCCCAATGTCTACCCACCAATCCTTATTATTGGTCGTCAGATTCACTTCTGACACCACAGCTGAAAGGCTTGGTGACGCATGGTCGGTCAGGTTTGCCTGTGAATGGTTCTTCTTGTTCTTTTTGAGGCGGCTGCGACATTCGTTCGCCTGATGTCCCTCTTTGTTGCAGATGTAGCAAGTTCCCTTGAAGCGCATGTTCTTACCTTCTTGGACCTTGCCTTTGTACTCTTGGGCAGTCTTCTTCCGCTTTAAGCCTTTACAAGCAGACGATTTCCCCTTTGAGTCTTCGATCACATTGGCCTTGACTTTATAGGAGTTCTTATTGCTCCTTTTCTCGGACTTTTGGTTTTCCTCCTCAATTCGAAGCCTCACAATAAGATCTTCCAACTTCAGCTCCTTGCGCTTGTGCTTTAGGTAGTTTTTGAAATCTCTCCACGCAGGTGAGAGTTTCTCCTCAATAATAGCAACCTGAAATGGATTCATACCTTCAGCCTCCATCTCGTGTAAGATAAGTTAGAACTCTTGCACCTGACTGATTACAGTCTTGTTGTCTATCATCTTATACTCCAGAAATCGTCCTACGATAAACTTTTTGGTATCGACATCCTCAATCTTGTACTTCTTATCAAGACTGACACATAACTTCTTTGCCGTTGTGATTGGACTGTAGAAATTGTAAAGAGAGTCATCCAGTCCATTTAATATATAGTTTTGATAAAGGAAGTCACCTTGCGTCCATGCATCGACTGCAAGGACTGACTCCCGATCAGTTCCGGGTTCTAGTGGATCCTCTTGCATGAATTTGGCCAAATGCAGAGTGGTCAAGTAGAAGAGCATTTTCTGTTACCACCTCTTGAATTTTGTGCCATCGAATTTTCCTTACTTCTCGGCTTCAGATTAGGAAGTGGAGCAGCATCAAAATTTGAATCTGCATGTTTGGTGCCTTACTTGAGCTGTCTTTATTAGTCTCAGATATTTTTTGCAATGTCAAGCAGAACAGAAGTAAGTAACTTCAATTATACTTGTCTTAAGATTGTTATATTCTAGGAATCAATCTGACAACTAATCAATGTCACCGATCTAATTGGCCAAGTCGGTGAATATCAGGTGGGAGGTTTTCCGTTCAATAGAACGTTCCTTAATTACAGAATCACTTTTCAATTACCTTCCTTGTTTAAATACCAATTAGACTGGTATAAGTCAGTCTCAATATACTGTATATCAGTATAACCCATGTATAAAGAATATTAATTCACTTATACAGTACTTAGAGTGAGGTACGCTTATAGTGAATCTCCTTAAGACAATTACGTCCCTCGCTACGGTGCTAATGGGTTACTGGACGCTGATTTCCTAAGATACAACACTCATTCACGATATTTGGATATTACTATCAAATCACCGTACGGTCGAACCGTAGTTAACCAGTATCTTCACAGAATTATCAATGCAGCAGACCAAGACAAATCTCGGGAGAATATTTGTTTTTACTTTAGAGGAACACCCATTGTAGAGAAAGGAGGGAGATAGAAGAATATTCTTCTTTGGAAGTCATAGATTCAGACAACAATTCTATTAAAGAATCTGTTGAATTTTCTGAGCCTTCTTTCAAAATGAATCTTGCTTCAGAATCCGAGTTACTTCTTCACTTCGGAATCCGAGTTACAGAGTATTCAGAAATTGAGTTACAGAAGAACGGAGAGAGATGCGCTCTGTCGCTGTGTCTGTGTTTCTAAAATGAAAGAAATGAGCGCTATTTATAGCGCACCAGGAAGGGCAGAGGCGTAAATTGGAGTCCGAACGGTTGCAACAGTTCAGTGTGAACCGTTGCAAAGAATCGTGCAGGTCCAGATAGCAGAGCGGGTGCGATCCACTATAACACCGTACCCGTGAGGTCCGGTTCAAAAAGAACCGGACCGGGTAGGATTACCGAACCCAAACCCGAGCCTGTGTCCGCGCTTCTGCGCCGACCGCCGTCAACCGGCGGCGGGCGCGCGCGTGTGTGGGCATGGTTTCTCCCTAATTGCACGAGAAAACTCCAAGTACCCAAAAGGCACACCCTTTTCCCCCTTTTTCTCCATTTAAACACTTCAAACTTTCATCTCATGTCCAATGTGGGACTAAATACTTTAGCTATCTTTAGTCCCCTTTGGCTTTGAATTAGGCTAAATTTAGACTTGATTATCTTATTCATTTGAAGTCGGAATTGAACATGTAAATATACCACGTTCATCCCTAATGGAAGGAGAACACACTCCAACCATTATCCAATTGATTCTATCAACGGATCTCGCCGTAGTTCAACTCAAAGATTCACATTTAATTCTGCATATTTCCCAACAAGTAGCAAATAATGTAATGTTCAATCTCCAATGTCCTTGTGGCTCCTCTCATATTATTTGCATTTAAGTTCTACTCTTGTATTTTGGAAATCATAATATCTTGGTGACACTAATTTTTGTTGTTTATCTTTTATTAATCAGCTCCTTGTGGATAAGAAATTTGTGGAGAAGGTAATATCTTGGACCCCTCTTCGAAGAGTAGGAGAGCCAGAAGAGAAGTCTCATCTCTGGTGGCATTTCTTTGCCTCCCTGCTGCCTCCTACATCACAGGGCAGATCATGTCTGTTGGTGGAGGAATGACTGTGAATGGGTACTACCCAACAAATAATTAGAGAACATTGCTCTCTGTTGTGCTTCTACATAATTGTATGCATGAGTGCAATTGTGTGTTGATCTTTTTAGCTTTGACGTCTGTTTAATATGCTGGCTGTCAACCATAGACAGCACTAAAAACACTGCAGTGTGGTCAGCCAAGTTTTGTTTTCTGCTTGTAAAGGTGGTGGGTTTGAACTTCAGATTCTTGGATTCTCTTTGACATGGGAGGCCCCAGGTGTTAACTGATTTCACCATAGAAAAGTTATTGATGTACTTTCCAAATAATTGGTGAAATGTTTGTTCGTAGGAGAGAACGAAATGGGTTAAAACCTCTGATCAAGGCTTTTCAGCTACTTCACCCAGTGCTCAAAGTTGGTAATATATCATCTAAAATTAATTTTTTTCCCCGATGCGGTATCACCTACTGGTATTATATACTGGAAGTTGCAGATGATGCATGATGTTTTTTTGGTTATCAGCTTTCAATAGATGTAACATACCTCCATGGTTATGTGGTTCTGTATCTTTGTATGATGCTGGGTGTTTTGAGGTTGGTACTTTTACAAGGAAATTTTGTTGCTGCTCCTAAAAAAAGTCTCAGGAAATTGACAGTACTAAAACACAGAGAACAGTAACAACAATTTTCTGCCAAATTGATCAGTAAATGTGTGGAGCATGATTTTAAATCTCAGAATTAGTATTGGTATCGGTCAATTGTTTTATTGTCAATACTATTGATATTAGTCAAATTGGCAATGTCGGCTGCAATATTCACCGATATAGCAGAGATTATATCGAATATCTTAAATCCAAACCCAATATCAAATATGATATTGTTAATGTATATCGGTATCAGTCGATATTTGAAACCATGAGGTGGAAACTTTAGTGCGGAGGAGCCTGTTCAACATTCTTCTTCTTTTTCTTTTTCTTATTTTCTGTAATTTTTATATATAACTTTGGTAGGACAATTTTAAACATTTGTTCAGGTCTTATCATGAGTTGGTATATTACCCCCTTCTTTGTCTTTTCTGTTAGGGGTGTCCTTTTTTTTTTTCGGGTATTCCCAATTTGGGCATGCAACATTAAATAGGGAAAAGAGAGGTCTGATGTAAAGGCCAAATTTGACCGTGGGCTTAAGGGCATACAATATTATGGAATTCAGTTCATGTCTGTGAGCCACACACAAATATTATAAGAGAACCAATACCGTGTTAACAGGTGGAAAAGATGTTGGACTTTAAGACGATAAAACTTCAAATTCTTTGAACCTTTTATAATAGGTTCGAAGAATTTAAAACTTTGTCCCCTTAGAACCCGACATCTTTTCCAAGTGTCAATTTGAGATTGAACCTCTTATAATATGTGTGTGTGACTTACATATATGAACTGAACTCTAATATTATAAGCCTTGGGTGCATTTATCCCTCGTCATCACTAATGGAAAAGATGTGGAGTTTTAAGGGGACAAACTTTAAATTCTTTGAACGTCTTATAATAGGTTCGAAGAATTCAAAACTTTGTCCCCTTAAAACCATATATCTTTTCCAAGTGTCAACATGAGATTGAGCATCTTAAAATATGTGTGCGTGACTCACATACATGAACCGAACCCTAATATTATGAGACTTGGGTGCATGTATTCCTCGTCATCATTAATGGAAAAGATGTCGGGTTTTAAGAGGACAAAACTTTAAATTCTTTGAACCTCTTATAATAGGTTTGAAGAATTTAAAACTTTGTCCCCTTAAAACCCGACATCTTTTTCAAGTGTCAACATGAGATTGGGCCTCTTATAATATGTGTGTGTGACTTACATACATGAACCGAACCCTAATATTATGAGCTTTGGGTGCATGTATCCCTAGTCATCACTAATGGAAAAGATGTCGGGTTTTAAGGGGACAAAACTTTAAATTCTTTGAACCTCTTATAATAGGTTCGAAAAATTTAAAACTTTATCCCCTTAAACCCGACATCTTTTCCAAGTGTCAACATGAGATTGGGGTTCTTATAATATGTGTGTGTGACTAACATACATGAACCGAACCTAATATTATGAGCCTTGGGTGCATGTATCTCTCGTCATCACTAATGAAAAAGATGTCTGGTTTTAAAAGGACAAAACTTTAAATTCTTTAAACCTCTTATAATAGGTTCGAAGAATTTAAAACTTTGTCCCCTTAAAACCCGACATCTTTTCCAAGTGTCAACATGAGATTGGGCCTCTTATAATATGTGTGTGACTCGCATACATGAATTGAACCCTAATATTATGAGCCTTGGGTGCATGTATCTCTCGTCATCACTAATGGAAAAGATGTCGGGTTTTAAGGGACAAAACTTTAAATTCTTTGAACCTTTTATAATAGGTTCGAAGAATTTAAAACTTTATCCCCTTAAAACCCGACATCTTTCCAAGTGTCAACATGAGATTAGGCCTCTTATAATATGTATGTATGACTCGCATACATGAACCGAACTCTAATATTATGAGCTTTAGGTGCAAGATGTCGGGTTTTAAGGGGACAAAACTTTAAATTCTTTGAACCTCTTATAATAGGTTCGAAGAATTTAAAACTTTGTCCCCTTAAAACCCGACATCTTTTCCAAGTGTCATGAGATTGGGCCTCTTATAATATGTGTGTGTGACTCACATACATGAACCGAACCCTAATATTATGAGCCTTGGGTGTACGTATCCCTCGTCATTACTAATGGAAAAGATGTCGAGTTTTAAGGGGACAAAACTTTAAATTCTTTGAACCTCTTGACTAGGTTCGAAGAATTTAAAACTTTGTCCCTTTAAAACCTGACATCTTTTCCAAGTATCGACATGAGATTGGGCCTCTTATAATATGTGTGTGTGACTCACATACATGAACCGAACCCTAATATTATGAGTCTTGGGTGCTTGTATCCCTCGTCATCACTAATGGAGAAGATGTCTGGTTTTAAGAGGACAAAACTTTAAATTCTTTGAACCTCTTATAATAGGTCGAGGAATTTAAAACTTTGTCCCCTTAAAAACTGACATCTTTTTCAAGTGTAAATATGAGATTGGGCCTCTTATAATATGTGTGTTGACTCACATATATGAACCAAACCCTAATATTATGAGCCTTCGATGCATGTATCCCTCGTCATTACTAATAGAAAAGATGTCGGGTTTTAAGGGATAAAACTTTAAATTCTTTGAACCCCTTATACTAGGTTCGAAGAATTTAAAACTTTGTCCCCTTAAAACCCGACATCTTTTTCAAGTGTCAACATGAGATTGGGTCTTTTATAATGTGTGTGTGACTCACATACATGAATCGAACCCTAATATTATGAACCTTGGGTGCATGTATCCCTCGTCATCACTAATGGAAAAGATGTCTGGTTTTAAAGGGACAAAACTTTAAATTCTTTGAACCTCTTATAATAGGTTCGAAGAATTTAAAAATTTGTCCCCTTAAAACCCGACATTTTTTCTAAGTGTCAGCATGAGATTGGGGTTCTTATAATATGTGTATGTGACTCACATACATGAACCAGGCTCTAATATTATGAGCCTTGGGTGCATGTATCCCTCGTCATCACTAATGGAAAAGATGTCGGGTTTTAAGAGGACAAACCTTTAAATTTTTTGAACTAGGTTCGAAGAATTTAAAACTTTGTCCCCTTAAAACCCAACATCTTTTTCAAGTGTCAATAGAGATTGGACCTCTTATAATATGTGTGTGTGTGACTCACATATATGAACCGAACCCTAATATTATGAGCTTTGGGTGCATGTGTCCCTCGTCATCCCTAAGCAAAGCAAGAAATCATGATGATATAAAGAACAAAGAAGGCTTGGATTTGTGAAGGCAAGAGAGATAGAGGCTACAGCTACATCATGGGCCCGATTGCTGAGAACATAAACAAAAAACGGTCCCTTGAGGGAGCAACAGCCTTGGTCACCGGAGGCACCAAAGGAATTGGGCACCTTCTCCTTTCTTCCACTCTTTCAGTTTTAAGTTCTTTGTTTTAATGGTAGAAAATTATTGAATTAATTTTCTATGATTTGAATAGCAGTTTAAAAGGATTTGAAATTTTACTCTTTTATCTTTCAGTTGATAGTTTTATGTTTTCTTAAATTACCGTCATACTGAGATTGGTACACTCTTAAAGGTAACGTCTGATGTTTTTCAGTTATCATTTGTTGCTTTTTCCTAAAAGAAGCTCAGGAATCTCACACTAGTACTGAAACAAATAGAACAGTAACAATAGTTTTCTGCGTCAACGATCTGCAAATGTGTGGAGCATAGTTTTGAATCTGGTCCTTGTCATTAGCTGAGTCATTACCATCTTCTTTGTCTTTTCTGCTGGTTTTTTTTTTTTTTTTTTTTTCTATCTCACTTTTTTTGCACTCAACTTTAAATAATGGGGGGACCCTGATGCAGAGGGCAAAGTGGGCTGTTGGATCACTGGCATCACAATATTATATGAGATATGGCCTTTGCATGCTCCTCGTGCTCACTTAAACAAAGAAAAAATATATATATCATAGTCATAATTCAAAGGATAAAACTAGGCTTGTCATCTCAAAAAAGGGGGAGGCTAGGTTTGTGAAGGCAAGAAAGAGGGTACAACGACATCATGGGTGAGATTGCTGAGAACAGAGGCAAAAGATGGTCTCTTGAAGGAGCACAGCCTTGGTCACTGGAGGCACCAAAGGGATTGGGTACCTTCTTCTTTCTTCTTCTCTTTCTTTCTTAACTTCTATGCTTTGAAGAACATTATTGAATTAATATTATTCTTTATTTCCAAAAGGAAGGCCCTTGTTGTTTGAGAATTGGCACCTAGGTTTCTTGGTTGGTTTGTTATGGTTTCTAGATTTGTAGTTCCAAGTTTGTCTAGATTTGTAGGGTCAGGAAAACAAAAAGGGAAATTGCATTTTAAGAGAATTTGAAATTTTTTTTACTCTGTCTTTCACTTCGATGGTGTTCTGTTTTCTTAAATTAGCATCATAGTGAGTGGAAGAAATAAACGTAGGCTGGGCCTTTCGATTTTGAGGCCCCGCCCTTTCCTCAAAACAAAAAAAAAATACTGAAGTTGTGCTAAAAGTTATGATTTCTGTGATAGATAGAAACTACGATTTGTTTGTGAACAACTGCCACAAACTTGTCATAAATTAGCTTGATTTTGCTTGATTGTGTCATGGGGAACACTCATTTGTTGGCTTTTTCTTGATTGAATAGATATGCCATAGTTGAAGAGTTGGCTCGATTCGGAGCAACTGTCCACGCATGTTCGAGGAACCCGTCAGAGCTCGACAAATGCTTGCAAGAGTGGAAGACACAGGGCTTCAATGTCAGTGGATCTGTGTGTGATGTATCTTCTCGAGCTGAGCGAGAGAAGCTGATGGAGACAGTCTCTTCCCTGTTCCATGGGAAGCTCAACATACTTGTAAGTTATAGCAACTTTCTGTGGAATACTTGAGTTAAATGATATTCTAAGTATCTAGTAAGTACTATCAAGAAAAGTGGCCAACTTCATAGGCATAGATGAAATCTCTCTAAGTTGAGAATGAAGTTCAGCACACTTGCACAATTGTTTGAAGCCATTACATCATTGGTTATTTTGACACACTTAGTAACAAATTTTTGCTATAGAGTATGTTTGCCTGAATTTTCTCGAAGATGCTTGATAGTTTGTATAGCTGCCAGTTATGGGTAAATAGTGATGGCTCCTAACATTCTACCAGAAACAAAGCTCGTGCTAATGAGTTAATTTGGACATAGTCGCAAGTTTATTGCCAGCTAACTTTCAAAAGATTTACTCTCTTTAAAAAAAGGAGAGTACACTAAAGAAAATGAATTAAAAGTTAAAAGATGTGCAAATGCACCAGTCCTCAAAGCCTCTCCCATTAAACCGAGTCGACCACGGTTCCAAATCAAGGAAGCAGCACAATAACTGATCTGATATTTTGACACAATGAAGTTGATGACATTATTTTGCTATGAGCCAAGACAAGAAAGCCATATTGTAAACATGCGAGGCCAGTTTGCTAGTTTGGAAAGTTACCTCGTTATTGGGTTTTGGGTATATGTCCTTTGTTCAAGCCTTCATGGTTAAATAGGCATCAATAAACCAGAAGGATCAAACAGTCAGAAGGATGAAGAGATCAACAAGGGAAAAACAAGCAAGTGTTTAGTTCATAGTAATTGTGATTTTAGGGCATGTACATGATATTAGATGTCTGGTCTAACAAGTTGCCTACTAGAAAGCATGAATATGGAGATGGGAAGGGCATGGTACATGATACTAGATGTCTGGTCTAACAAGTTGCCGGCTAGGAGGCATGTACACGGAACACTGGAACATGACAAGAATACGACAACACAAAATATCCTTGAAAAGTAGGATACGGGGAATGGTTGTGTGCATTTTTTTTCAAATATAATATACATCAAACTCATTATGATTAGGACAAGTTTAATTAGAAAATAAATGTTATAAAAAACTTAACATTTTAATTCATTACTTCTAATCAAGTAATTAAATCTCCCCTGACACATATATCAGCGTAAGAGGAGACACATCGCATTCATGTATTTCGATTAGTCGATCTAGTTATTTATTTGAGTTGACTTTTTTCTTTATATAGTAGTCTTTAGTCCCATGTTGGTTGTGAGAACTTTCTTTAACTTTGTAAAGCCTATTTAAAGATTATTTTCTCTAGTTAATAAAGGTAATGAATGCTGAATTATTTTGATAAAACTATTTTGATTGATTATCTCACTCAAAAATTTATTCAGGAGTGTGAAACTTTAAGGAACCGTAGTCTACGAAGGTGAACCCTTAACTAGCCCTAGTTTAGGAGGGTGAACCCTAACTAGCCTAGCCCACCACTATCCACCACCTCTCACAATCTCCACTTCTCCTTTCTCTTTCCCTTCAAAAAAAAAAACACTCAAACCCTAACATACTCCAAACCCTAATCCTGACTCAAAACCTAGTACCAAACCCTAGTCCCCCCCCTCCTCCTCTCCTCTCTCTCTCTCTCTCTCTCTCTCTCTCTCTCTCTCTCTCCTCTCAACCCCCGCCCCTGCTGTCTCTGCTCCCACTGTCTTTGCTCCCATTGTCCCTGTCACCTACCCGTGCCACTTGCCCGCCAAACCGCACACCCTCACTTGTCGCGACCTCCTCCCTTCCCCTAGTAGCCACCGCCTCCCATCTCCTCCACCGCCGCCTCATCTTCCCCTCTCTCACCCATTTTTGTCACCGCCCCATCATCTTAATCACCTCTTCATCCGACAGTAGTCGTCATCCTCCGACCTTGCCGACAATGAGATCTCACTTACCAACCTCACCGTTGATAAGATCTCCTCTCATAGACCTTACCGACGATGAGATTTCATCCCCGCATTGACTCAACGTTGCCACTGACTCTGCTGATCTCTCGTCTCCATCTTCTTCTTCTCCTTCATGGACCCAACCGTTGACCAGACACGAATCGACAACAACCATCATCAACCCAATCTCATCACCATTAACAGGATCTTAGACCTCCGCAAACATTAACCTCCCTCGCTCATCGTCGTCAAGATCTAACAATCTCGATTAGGTCTCGCTATTGTCGACTATCACCAGCCTCGTCGCCTTCAACAACTCTCTTGCTGCAGGCGACCCGCTAGCTTAAGACCACCAGATCCGACCTGCATATGAACCTGGTTTGTTTCAACCTCCTGCATTGACCTGCTTCAAGTCAAGGTTAGATATTCTTGCAACCACAACCCGACCTGCATCCAATCTCCATAGAAACCCGACTCGTTACAACTCAAATCTTCTAGTAGCTGATTCAGACCTGTTGTAGAAACATACCCATTAACAACATGGTTTGATATTTTGGTCATTTTTTAACGTTTAGAGCCCAATTTGGCTATTTTGAAATGTTGGAGTCATGAGAGACCCTACATATCCTAACAGATATTAGCAGGACATTGAGGTCAAATATGATTCTAAATAAATGACTTTCTTGATCACAATCATTTATTTGTAGAGTTTTGATAATTCATCTCTAGAAATCTCAAGAATTTTATCTGCCTCACTATTGTCCTTATATTTGTGTGATTGTGTGCTTTTGCGACTTGAAATTCATTACTCTAGATATCGATTGTAAAAACTTGCACGTATAACATAGCTACTATTGTAATTTGTTTGTGATTAAAATTGCTTAGCATGCATATGTTGCTCTTGTTAATTCTATCAGTAGCATTATTAGTTTTAATCAGTCCTACCTGAAGATCGTAGCACATTGGTAAAGCGTAGTTTTGATAGTTTTATCGCTGAATTCCTATCACACGGACACGTTTCGCATCAATTCATTTCAAATACCTCAATTACATCAATCCATTTCACACAAGCCAAACACAGGGATAGAGTCGCTTGAAGTGTTTGTGCTTCATAGGTTGCTTGGCTCTATTGTGAGAGTGTGCAGTCTGTGCACATGGTTCATCTGACCTAGCATTTGGTCGGACAGACTGAGCCCAAATCGGTTGTGAAATCAATGAAAAAGGTAGGATTTTCATTGTGATTTAGATGGCTATGATGTATGGGATGCTTCATAGCAGGGTTATTGATGGGTTGTAAATAAAACCATAGCTGATGAGTTCTAGGGCAGTGATTGGATGATGAAGACTCCCATGCCCGAGAGAGAGGGAATGGGTTTAATGTCTCTTATAGATGATTAAGGGAAGGTCGATTCTCGTCATCCAGGGGTATGGTTTTCACCATTGAGAGGGTTCTTCACTAATGATTAGGGTTTTATAAAGGGTAAATCTCTTCTTAAAGCAAATACCTTGCATCAGATTGGGAAGGAAGGAATATGTTGAGATCTAATCAGGGGATGGTTGTTGCTCTCTTGTATTCCATTTATATTAGTGAATATCCTCAGATGGCATCAGAAAGAGCTGATCTTGATTTATGTTTCTTAATAGTATATCATGCATGATTGACAATGTTTTCTAACTGGAAAATGCAACCTTTACTACAATACAGAAGAATAATGACCAAAAAACTTTTAATGTATCGAACCCACTTCATTTTTCCGTTGATTTGTGAAGTGTGTTGACTCCAGACTTTCTACTTGTGCATGTCCCTTTCGATTTTTTTATGGTGGAAATCTTGCTCAGCTTAATGACCTGTGGACGATTGAACATCATATCTTGTTTTATTATCATGGTCTATGAACCCTCATCTTCATCTACATAACTTCATTCCTTATCCAGCTCTAGTTTTTTCTTGTTGCATTGCGAACCGTGATTTATGCATGTGTTTGTGTTTACACGTTCATAACTGCTTGCTATCTATGAAGATCAACAATGCAGGAGTACTCTTGTTGAAGCCAACTGTGGATTGCACCATTGAAGAGTACTCAGCTTTGATGTCTACCAATTTTGAATCTGCTTTCCATCTGAGCCAGCTAGCTTACCCCCTTCTCAAGGCATCGGGCGGGCAGCATTGTTCAAATTTCATCAACAAGCGCAATAAGAGTTAACCTACATACAGCTATTTATGCAGCATCTAAAGGTATGATTCGGTAAAGCCCTACTGAAAAGGTTAGCTTCACGGTTTTACCTGATGCATCGTTGCTTCTCCTTGTTCTCTTAGGAGCACTTAATCAGCTCTCAAAGAATCTCGCATGTGAGTGGGCGAAGGATAACATTCGAACCAATTGCATTGCACCAGGGATCACCAGAACTCCACTTGTAGAATCTATGATGAACGAGGCAGCGGAGGCTTACACAGCAGCTGCAATCCCCATGGGTCGCATTGGCGAGCCGGAGGACATTGCTTCTCAAGCTGTGTTCCTCTGCCTACCTGCTGCTTCTTACATTACTGGTCAAGTTATTTGTGTTGATGGGGGGAAGACTGTAACTAGTTAGCGAAATATATGCGAGATTTGCAGGATTTCATGTTGTTATCTGGTGACATAGATTTGCACTTGACGTTTGAATAAAAGTCTCACAAATATTATAACAATGTTGTTTTGCTTGATATATCATCACTGTGAACATGATTGAGAGCCACAATTTTTCTGGAGTCGTAAATCGTCGGAGGCATAGTGCAAATTATCATTTTCTCCCCGTGAAGCACAGATAAAAAAATTCTTTTACAGACTGCAAGATATTTTTCCCATTTTGTAGCTCATCTTGTGGCATTTTCACAAACACTTCTCGTGCGTCATGGTTCCCCTCTCGTGTTACATTCTTCATCTTGTGGTCGCCATCCTGAAATTGCCCTGCTGCAGTCTCCTTCAATTGTCGTTGCTAACCAGTTATTTCTTCTCTTGTCCTTTTTCTGACAATTACTGTAAATCCATCTTCTCGTTCATTGGTTTGTGATCAACAATATCTCGTGCTGGGTTCCGACGATTGCCACAAAACTGTATACTAAGGGATGATAAATTTGTTTATATTTGTAGAGACCAAGAAAGTTGAGATTTAGAGTGAAGCAGATGAGCAACAGAGAGCAGCAAATGCTAACAACAAAGAGAAGATACTGCTTTAGTTACAGGAGGAAGCAAAGGAATCGGGGTGTATTATGGCTATCTCATTCAGAAACCATTAGTAATGATGAGGAGGAGTTTATCAAGTTTTAAATCACATACTGTGCATATATGATGCACATACTGTTCTTATATGCTGTGACTAAAACATAGGATCATATTGTTTCAACTAGACATGCCATAGTTGAGGAGTTAGCTGGGTTCAGCGCAGCAGTTCACACGTGTTCTCGCAATGGACCAGAGCTGGACAGTTGCTTACAACTGTGGAAGGAATTGGGCTTCTGCGTCGCTGGTTCAGTCTGCGATGGGTCTTCTCGAGCTGAGCGGGAGAAACTAATGGAGAGAGTATCTATCATTTCCATGGAAACTCGGCATACTTGTAAGTACGCAGTTTATGAATATGAATCTATGGTGAAAATAGTAGCAAAGGTAGATAGAGAAGTAGTAGTCGCACAAGATTATACCGTCATATTGAATCTTGTAAAGTTCATTTGTGTTAAAAAAATGGTTGGTTTTTGAGGTTTTTGATGTAGATTGCTAATACATGCATATTGAAGAAAAACTCCATTGATAACTCATTAAAGTTGATAACTCATTAAAGTTGATCCTAATTTTACAACCAAGCCCCTAATTTGGCTCTATACCTTCAATTTCTCTTCATTTTCTGATGGGTTTGTGTTGTAAATTTAGGTGGCGGTTTCTCAGCATTAGAGTAGAGTGAATTGTGAGTGCTTATGTAAATATAGGCACCGTCAGCTAACGCTGACAGCATTTTTTCCGCAATAGAGACCAGAGAGTAATGCCTATATAAACATGGGCTAAGTTAGAAGCTAACTCCTACATGACTGTGGCTGGAGTTATCAGGACTTTCCATGCTAAATTGACAGCCCTTGTATCCTAACTCAGATATCCGAGCAAACCAAATTGATGACACTGAATAACTCCCAACTCTGACATCAAGATTGATAAATCCGAAGGGATAACAATATCCGCTATCAGCACCCAGAAAAAAATGACCCAAACTTAGGGATGGCTATCGAGGCAAGTCGAAGCGGAAAAAAAGATGACCCAAACTTAGGGATGGCTACCGAGGCGGGTCAAAGTGGATGGCTATCGAGGCGGGTAGACCCGCTTCGACCCACCCTATGCGACTCGCCTTAGTCGCACAAAGCGAATACTGACCGTTTCAGGGCGGGTCAAACGAATCGACTCGTCCTGTTAAACGGGACGAGTCGGATTCGTCCTGTGACGAATCACACGGGACGAATCGGGTCGGAAAAATTTTCCCGACTCCCATATATATACACACACATATATATGTATACACACACATATATATGTATACACATACATATATTTATGTATGTATATATATGTATATATATATATATATATATATATATATATATATATATATATATGAGAAAAAATGTATCAGCCCGCGGGCTGAGAGTATTCTCTCAGCCTGCGGTGACGTGGCTCAATTTGTCACCTCACTGACTTGCGGCCCGCTTTTAGGTAGAAGTTAAATTACCAAATACCCCTTATGATAACTTTTCCTTATTGTTTATTATTATTTTTCCCCCCTTTTATTTTTTGCCGCTCTTTATTGATTATAAATTACTTTTCACCCTATTTCCTGACCTCTTTTTGAAGATCTAGTTTCACCTTTTCAGTCTGCGATACACTTTTTTCTGAAAATATAAAATCTTTTTGAGATCAATTTTTTTCTGCAAAATATTTAATGTCGACGTCTGAGCAGTATACCGGCGATCTTAATATGGAAGATATTGCATCTGGTTCTACTTTCTCTCAGAATATTGAAAATCTTGAAGGGTTGACATCTCTGCATGCCGATCAACAGGTTTTAATTGTTTATATCTATTTTAAAAACAATTTCTTAAATATTTAATGTTTTCTCTTTAGAATATGAGGTACTGCGACCGTTTTAATATTTGAAAATAATCTCCGGCTGTGAATTTCTTTTTTCTAGGGTATGCGTCTTAGGTCGCAGTCTTTAGCAAGGAGTAATATATATTTCTTCACATACGGATAACTGCGACTTAGGTCATAGTGTTTAGTAAGGAGTAATATA
The DNA here is from genome assembly GCA_038442645.1 of Agave tequilana. Lineage (NCBI taxonomy): Eukaryota > Viridiplantae > Streptophyta > Magnoliopsida > Asparagales > Asparagaceae > Agave > Agave tequilana. The sequence goes on from JAVJIF010033790.1 coordinate 101,177, forward strand.
GATTTCTTCACATGCGGATAACTGCGACTTAGATCGCAGTCTTTAGTAAGGAATAATATAGATTTATTCACATACTGATTACTGCGACTTAGGTCGCAGTCTTCTATAAGGAGTATTATAGATTTCATGTCGTATGTGAAATCTTATTTTTATTTACTGCGACTTAGGTCGCAGTCTTTAGTAAGAAGTAATATAGATTTCTTCTCATACGGATAACTGCGACCTTGGTCGCAACAGCTGATAAGAAGTAAATTGTTTTCATCTCTTATGCGACCTTGGTCGCATTTATATAACTTATATTTTAGAATACAGTGATATCTAAAATATTTATATTCATTTAATTCGTGTAAATTCTTTTTGTAGGATATGAATGCACATGCAGAAATGTCTGGAAGCTCAGATAAGTTTATAGGGAAACAGTTCCTGTCGCATATGGAAGCATACAATTTCTACAATTGTTTTGTAAGGAATAGAGGTTTTAGCGTGAGAAGAAAAAGTACAGATAAGTCACGGAAGCCTCCTCATGAGATTATTTGCAGAAGATTTTGCTGCAATAAGGAAGGGCTGAAGAAGTTGTGTGACAAAAGACAAGAGGGGCTTACAGTGCGTCGTCGAGTTAACACTAGAGTATCTTGTCCTGCTGAGATGCATATCCGTCTTCGTTTTTTGTTGGACTCAAGTCGATATTGGGTTATCACAAAATTTGTTGATACTCATTCACATGAATTGTCTAGCCCGGATAAGGTACATCACCATTACTCTCACCAGACTCATCGTTCAACAATTAGCAGAACCATTATGAGCAATCTGGTTGATGTTGGAATGCGGCCTTCAAATATTTCCCGCGTTGTTAATGCAATGAGCCAGGGAGAAGGCTGTGAAGAAGTGCGCCCTCAACAAGTTATTGATTTCACTCGTCAACGTAGAAATAACTGCGGTCATGAGTTTATTGCTATTATCAAATATTTTCAAGAGAAAGCCGAGAGACCGATCCAGATTCTTCTTTTCAAGTGAAGTTGATAACGCGGGCACACTTAGAAGCATTTTTTGGGCTGATGGAAGAGCTATTTCCTCGTATCTGAGCTTCTGTGATGTGATCGTTTTTGACACCACATACAGGACTAATCACTTGAGCTTGCCATTTCCTCCATTCACTGGAGTAAATCATCACCGGCAGTCAATTTTGTTCGGTTGTGCAATGCTTGCTGATGAGCAGAGGGATACTTTTGTTTGGTTATTCCAAAATGGCTCAAGTGCATGCATGGAGTTGAACCGAAGCTGATTATTACTGATCAGGATGCGCAGATTGGTGAGGCCATCAAGATTGTTTTCCCGACGTCTCGGCACCGTTACTGTTTCTGGCATGTACGGAAACATATTGCCGAGCAACAAATCCCAATGGCTAACAAGTATGGAGAAGATATGGTCTCCGATTTCCATGCTTGGTACACCTCCCGCGATATAAGCACGTGTGAGGAACGATGGCGTCTGATGAGTGAAAAATATCAGTTAGAAGAAGAAGATGGCAGTTGGTTGATGAAGATGTACAGGCTTCGTGGACATTGGGTTAATGCATATATAAAGGATGTTTTCTCTGCTGGAATGACAACCAGTCAGAGGTCCGAGAGTATTAATTCCTTCTTTGATGGTTTTGTTAACTCAAACACTAAACTAGTGGAATTTGTTCACCATATGATAAAGCCGTTGCTTCCCGTCGTGCATCTGAATCTCTTCAAGATTTTAGGGGTTTGAATTCTGTGCCCAATTGTACAACCATCCATATGAGATACAGGTTTCGAAGTTGTATACACCGAAGAGTTTTCAGTTGTTCCAAAAGGAATGGGCAGTTGTAATGACACTGTTTTCAGAAGAGGTGGAACAGGAAAACCTGGATCAACATATTTGGTTGGTAAATTTTCAGAATCAAAAGACAGTTGGGAAAAGGTCAGTTATGATAATCGAGAGGAACTTCATGTTTCTTGCAGTTGCTCGTTATTTGAAACAGAGGTATCCTATGTAGACATATTCTGTGTGTATTTTGTGGCGCAATCACGTTACACATATACCGGAATCATATATACTTCAGAGATGGAGGTTGGATGCTCGTTACAAAACGTTGCAATTGAAAATGGCATGAGGCCTTTTCCCAGCCAAGGCACTCCACGGACGGCTAGATTGTGGACAGTTCGTTCAAAATTTAATGCAATTCTGGACATGGTCGCTGATTCTGATGAAAATATTTCAAAGTTGGAGGAGTTTTGAAAGTTTTGCCCAAATACCACTAGAGAATACAGAGCAATGTCAGGAAATGATCATTCATCACATCCTAAGACTGCCGTTGGTTTCAGTGGATCCGTTGTCATATTGCGAGATGGTGAAGAATTGAATATACGTGATCCAATTGGTCCTGTACCAACCAAGGGGAGACCTAGAGCTGCATCCAGGCTTAAGTCTGGTTTTGAAGATTCTATATATCAGAAGGAAGTTAAGCATCGAAGATGTGGTAACTGCCAAGAGCTGGGCCATTACAGGACTGGTTGTCCGTTAATGGTATATTACATTAACCTGTTAATCATTTTTTTTTTAACGATTAATCTTTAAAATTCTTACTATTTATTTTTTTTAATTGGCAGAAGAAGTAGGTTTGGGTTGCCTCCATCTGGAAGGAACAAAGACTTCAATTTTTTTGAAGTGCGACCAGGTCGCACAGTGTAGAGAGATTAAGTCGCATTCTGACACTGGCGTGTAATATAATCAGATTTATTATCATTCTTTGATTTCTACTGTATTATTTTTGTATGTACTTGTACTTTAAAGTTCTACTTTATAGTTTTAATTTTTTTTGTACATAATGTCAGAGACTTTTGTCGCAGTGTACATGATTAATTGCGACCAAGGTCGCAGTGTTGTTATTGATAAAGATGGCCAGCAACTGCAATCTAGGGTCGCACTACATGTACTGCGACTTAGGTCGCAGTACGTTAGGTAGTTGTTAACACGCATAGCGACCTTTATATTAACACGCATAGCGACCAAGGTCGCAGTGTTGTTGTTGATTAAACATTGCCGACATCAACTTCGACCAAGGTCGCATTGTATTTTATTAAGACTTCGGCTATCAACTGTCGCAACTTCTTTTTAAATTTTGAGGTGGTGAAGACTTAAGTCGCAGTACGTTAGGTATGTGTTTCCTTAATATTAACACGCATAGCACCAAGGTCGCAGTGTTATTGTTGATTTACATTGCCGCCATCAACTGCGACCAAAGTCGCATTGTATTTTACTATGGCTGCGGCTATCAACTGCGACCAAAGTCGCATTGTATTTTACTAAGGCTGCGGCTATCAACTGCGACCAAAGTCGCAACCTTCTTTTTAGATTTTTGAGATGGTGAAGACTTAAGTCGCTGTACGTTAGGTAGGTGTTTCCTTTATATTAACACGCATAGCGACGAAGGTCGCAGTGTTGTTGTTGATTAACACAATTACTGAAGGCATGTTTGTTTCTAACATCAGTACGCAATAGTAAAAGCCAAGTTCTAACAAATGAATACTGTAAAATATCAATGGAACTTATAATAAATAAATGTATAGAATGTGTATAAATTAAATCAATACAACAAAAAAATTATGCAATGAATTGCACTTGAAATATTTTTTACATTTATAAAAAAAAATTGTGGTATATCAATAATTTGTCACTATCAGTCTTCATATGTCGTATGTCGTATAATGTCTGTTTCTTCATCCCAACTCTTCCCTACATCTGCAAGTATCATGTATGCAAGCTCACTTCTTAGTTTCTGTACAGCATCAACCGTAACAGCATCAGCAGCTGATAGATGATAGCCAGACGCTATGCTTTCCATGTACTTGCATACATATATAGCGCAATCAACACTGAAATTTCCATAGAGCAATCATTAAATGAAATTAGTTTTTTGTACTAAAAAAAAATAGAAAATATGAAATGAAATTACATGTCAAAATTTATATACCTGTTTGCTTGTTGGGGGCATTTTGCGTATTTTATTTTATTTTTTCTCAATTTTTTTTGGAATGAATCTCAAAAATCTCTAATAATCTATCTTTCTGCAATGTCAATAGGAACAAAATTAGTATTAACCAAATTAATTGCAAGTTTTCAGTAATCAATATTAAAATTTAACTCACCATTATTCTTGCATCTGTTTGGTAAAGCTTTGTTATACTACCTTTTTTGTCAGCTGGGACCAAAGAGTTGTAAAAAATCCACTCTTCTGTGGAGCAATCGAATACCAGCAAGGTCCAGTGAAATCCCGATTCGTCGGCACTATGTTTGTGATTGATCGGGAAGAACATGTACTGCACGTCAGTTGTCCAGTTTTTCAACAGCTTCTGCTTGATGAAATGACCTTCCAGATCTTCAATTTATTTACAACACCGTGCTGCGGACAAGAAAAAAAAATAGAAATCAAATACAAAATGAATTAAAAATATAACAAAAAAAATATAAACTGCGACCTTAGTCGCACTATATTATTTAGTCGCACAGCTCCGACCTGGTCGCAGGTCGCAGCTGTTACATTTTGTCGCAGTACCTGAGTTAGTAACAGTACATTTTAATTATAAACTGCGACCTTGGTCGCAGCTCCGACCTTGGTCGCAGGTCGCAGCTGTTTCATTTTGTCGCAGTACCTGAGTTAGTAGCAATACATTTTAATTATAAACTGCGACCTTGGTCGCAGCTCCGACCTTGGTCGCAGGTCGCAGCTGTTACATTTTGTCGCAGTACCTGAGTTAGTAGCAATACATTTTAATTATAAACTGCGACCTTGGTCGCAGTACATGTGTTAGTAGCAGTACATTTTAATTATTCACTGCGACCTTAGTCGCAGTACATGATTTATGTCTACACAGAGATAGAGAATATTAGTAATCTGTTCCAGAGTTGATATTACATTAAACAGTAAAGGAGAAAGTAGATTTTTACCCAAGCTTCGCTTCGGAAGAATATGCTTTTAATCCTTCTCTTTTCTCAAGATGCTGCATGTAGAAATGAATTACAGTTGCATCTAAGTCTCTACTGAACATCAGGTCCTCAATGTCATTCCTTGAAATGATGATTGAATTATCGGTATCCTGATATGCAGTAGAACTGCAAGATATTCAAAACAAAGTTAGTAATTTAATTGTTCTTATATAAAGGTATAATAGAAATTTTTTGATATGAATTAACTTACTCAGAGTAGGACTTGTCGAAGAAATGTTTTATACGAGCTTGTTGATCGGGCTGCAGAATTCTGTATGATGTGGTTTCGGTCATTCTGCAGAACTCGCAGCCGCAGGCTGTGGAAGAGGATTTTCATTTTTTTCTTCTTCTGTTTTGGATAAACAAAGTCGGAGTCATCGCGATCTCTTTCAGCGCGCTTCGTTCTTTGACTCCCCTTTCTATTGTTCCTTTAGAGGTTTCCAAAACAGCTTCTTTTGATGATTGCTTCTGAGGCGGAGTATGTTCTTGAATATCTTCTTCAGAAGCTCTATCTCTTTGGATTTCTTGAGTCATTTGAGTTAGATTCAGATAAAAACTTGGAATATCTTTCCCAATATTAATTAAAACAGACTCAGAACCCATGATTTTATCCTCTTCCAGTTTTTTCTTCTTCTCCTCTTCAGCCTGCTTCTCCATCTGCTCCTTCATCTTTTGTTCTCCATCTGCGCCTTCCTCCTCTTCTTCTCATTCTCTTCCTCCTCCCTCCTCCTCCTCTTCTCCTTCTCCTGCTCTTCCTTTTCCCTCCTCTTCTTCTCCTTCTCCTCTTCTTCCCCTCATTCTCCTTTCATTCTCCTCCTCTTCCCTTCTTCTATTCTCCTTCTCCTCCACTTCTCTCCTCCTGTTCTCCTTTTCCTTCTCTTCTTCCCTCTTCTTCTCCTTCTCTTTCTCTTCCTCTTCCCTCTTCCTCCTTTCATTCTCCTCCTCTTTCCCTTCTTCTATTCTCTGTTGCCTTTTTTGGTTTTTCTTCTCTCTTTTTTCTCTTCTTTTTAATTTTAATTCAGCCTTGACTCTTTTCTCATTCTCCATATTTTCATCTTTTTTTCAAGCTGAGAAACATAATCTCTCAAGAGCTGATTTGCAGACCTCAATCGTTTTATTTCTGCTGCTTGAACATCCGGTGGAGGTGGCAAATAACCTTCAAAAATTGGTTCTTGCTCACTCGTTTTCAGCCGGTTCTGGCTCCTTTTTCCGCCAGGATGTCAGCCTCATTACATGTATGGCCTCCTCCATCTCCTTCACTTGACCTTCTTCTTCTTCTTTCTTCTTCACCTTCATCTCCACCTTCATCTCTGCTACTTCTTCTTCCTCATCCTCTTCCCCTTCAACAGGAAGGCCAACCATATTTTTTTCTCATTAGAGATGTTGGCCATTCGACTCAAAATCTGAAAATAAACAGAAAAAGGTAAGCTAAAATAAAACAATGAAATTATGATACTGCGACCATGGTCGCAGTTTATTTATGAAATATTTTTGGATAAGAATTCGACATGGTCGCAGTATGTTTTTGTCGTGCATAATTTATCTGCCAAGACATGCAGCTCAACACTGCGACCATGGTCGCATTTCTGTTGAAATGGGTTTTTCAAGAGAATGCGACCATGGTCGCACATTATTTGTCAGGCATAAAACGAACTGCGAAAGTTACAGCTCAATACTGCGACTATGGTCGCATTTTTTTGTACTACACATAAAAAGAAGTTTAACTTACAATATTGCTGTCAATCTTTTTTAGATCAACTTCAAGTAGAGATCTGCCAATATTTTGGAGGTCCCATCTTACTGCGCGTGGGGTTTTTTTTCCTCCAAACCAGACCTCTGCTCAAAATAGGTGCCCTCTCACACAGCCAATACTGCAAAAATTAAAAATTAAATTAGTTTTCCACAAATTTTTATCAATTTATGGGTAAATTTCATACAATGTTGGCCAAATTTGAGATTTCTACTTACAATAATTTGCACGAGCATCCTTGCAGCTCGTACGTGGTTTGCCTGAAGATTTCCATTGAGTCAATCAGGAATTGCCAAACAGCTTTTGCCCAGCATATTGTCCTCATTAGTTGCATATTGGCAATCTGTTCCACAATATACCACGGCACCGTGCATTTACTGCCAGAGAAGAAAAGAGTCGCCGACATGTATAGGATGACTAATGTGGTAAGTCTTGAGCTGCAAGTCTATTTTATGTCTCTT